>BCHH01000001.1:4451258-4587357 GCA_001599595.1 Beverwykella pulmonaria
AAAGAGGAAATATATAAGGAGGACAGTTTCCTATGTTATGTTTGCTCTTTGTAGTCAACTCAAATAACTTCACTCGTCTCTTACCCAGATTGATACAGCAAGTTAGTTAGTCAATTTATTGATTGGATTTACCACCCCTCTGTCTTATATCATCGTCTTCGAACCTCACAGAATAATCCTACGACACCTACGCTTACGCACCGCCTTAGTACGGACCGGACCCAGTAAGTGTTCACCTCGTATAACACAAAGCTATTGTAGGGAGGTAATCTTAACATTTCCTGTCCTTTGTAGCATTTTTTTAATTGCTTGTATTGCCTCTGTGTTGTTTGCAGTCTTTCTGTTGTTTACTAGAAAGGTAAACAGTACACCTAGGACTTTAATAAGGTAGGCTTTGTAGAGGATGTGTATGCCCTAGGGGTCCACTGCCTTTACAACAGCATCCTGCTGCGCTTGCAATATAAGCTAAATCTTAATATTACTGCTGTGTAGTTTGTGTATTGCTATTGCCTGTAGGATAGCTGGTTGTACTAGTTTAAGGATCTTGCTTGGTGTCTTGTCTTGCGTGTTAGCCACGCGTGCGCGTATTGTGGGTTGTATAGTTGTTTGCGCTAGTTGCGCGGTGACGTTAGCCTATTGTTAAGTTGCTGTTGGAGTAATGTTGGCCTTTTTGCTTGCTTCTTGCACGTGTTGCAGAATTCTGTTGCATGTTTGTGCAATCTTTCCAATTGTTCTCTCCTGTAGCCTCTCCTTAACTTTCTTCACCACATCTGTTGCCTGCCACGCCAACTCCTCCACTCTCTTATTTCCCTCCTTTTTGATTTCCTCTATGATTTCTGTCAGTTTTTCAATGATGGGGTTTCGTACCTTGGTTGGGTCTCTGTTGCTTTGTTGTGGGTGGTGATGGTTTCCCCCTAACAATGCGACGGCGTCTTGACTTCCTGCCGGCGGCATCGCGGCGCTGCACCGTCTGTGTCTTGGCTATAGAGGTCCTCTGATTGTATAGTACTGTATTTGGTGATAAATTTGATGGTTTCTATTCGTTACAACGCTGTTGTCGACTGTCGTCCGATAATTTAACCATAACTTAACTTAATATAGACGCTACCGCGGTTATCAAGTCTACAGCCGTTATTAAGTACTAGCAGTGGGCTCCCAAATACGCGAGGCAGCTTCGCGAGGCCTTTTTTGGTCTACGAGCAAGCTCTTAAGCGCAAGATTAAGGACAGCGGATTGAATAAGATAGCGCGCCGTAGTGGAGAGCCTATCTAATAGGGTTTGAGGGGTTCTCCTGCTCGAACTCGATTAGATCATGGTTCGGGTGCACATTTTCCATCAATGATGTCATGGTCTCTATCAAGAGGCACCTTTTCACGTGATAATTTGCTTAAATTCTCCTAGAATCATTGATTTAAGCTATCAAAACATCATAAAATTGCTTCTTGCAAATCACGAAAAAGAGCAATGATCACGTGAGAGTTAGCTTTTGACTAGTCCGTTACCGGACAGCTGCTTAATTGTCAGCTCATCATCTAGTGCCTATGTCACATCCATCCATCTTCACCCCCATCCCGCGTACTATCATTGAGTGTTATTTCAACATCTCAAGTACAATTTTCTGCGAAAGCCAACGTTCTCTTGAGGATGATCAGCGATGACGATTTTCCCCCACTACCTTCACAGGCGAAACACAAACGCTATCCAAAATCCGCATCCATGCGGTCGCCAGCAGAGAAGAAAAGTATCATGGCAACGGCAAATGATCTTCCCGACGAACTCCTCCTGGAGATACTCAAGTACCTGCCATGCCTGGATTTGCAAAACTTCAATCTTCCGACAATTCTAAGTCTCTCCCTCACCAACCGCCGGCTGCACTACATGGTGGAACCCCGTCTTTACGCTGCATACAACAGCTTCTTCGGCACGCCCTATCTCTTTCTTCGAACTTGTGCCAACAACCGAGAAATTGCCCAAAATGTGCAGTCCATGGAATTCAGATACGGCATAGAAGTTCACAAAGATCGCAAAAGCTATTACCCAACCGTGTCCGATCGCAGAGATATCAAGGCTGCTTTAAAATCCATTCAAATTCCGGGGTGGAAGCTGTGGGCCACGAGCTGCAATGATGAGAACATAAACCAGGAGATGATTTACGCCACTATCTTAATGCATACACCGAACGTTACATCCTTAGACATCGATCACGGAAAGGTGCCATACGAAAGTCCGAAATGGCTCGATCTCATCCGTTATGCAATCAGCGGGAACCCCTTCGGAAAAATGCACCTCTTTACACATCTTAAAATCATTCGCGTCGACGTCGGCTGGCTCACACTACTCGATCTAATGCCTCTATTCCGTCTGCCTGCGCTATACAAATTGACCATGATCGGTTTGGTCGAGAGTGAAGTTATCTCACCAGGAAGTATCTTGAGCAACTCCGTGGTTCCAGTGAGCCCCTCTTCCGTGCAGGAACTGTTCCTTAACAGATGCTTCATCGAACCACCTTCTCTCGCTATCTTGCTCGATACCTGTCGTACATTGAGGAAATTTGCCTACCTACACTACAACAATGGATTTTATGATACCGACTGCCTTGAATACCCCGCCATCGCCACTGCACTGCAGCGCCATCGACACTCCTTGGAGAGCCTAGAGCTGGACGCAGAATTCGAAGGAGGCTGGGACGATGGTGACCTGGCTAGCATGGGCGATAGTCTTCGAGATTTCACGGCGCTTACATCCTTGGCAAGCCCAATTGGTGCGCTCGTAGATTTGGAAGCTAGCTCGCGTGCGACGCTTGTGCAAAATCTGCCTTCGTCCTTGAAATCTTTCCTTTTGACTGTAGGATCGGATGGAAACAAACTTCGCGGCTTGTCTGCTCTGGAGCACATGGCCTCCTGCTGCCGAGCCTACGTTCCTCTACTAGAGTCTATTCACATCTGTGTCAATGCTCCTGCTTCCACCTTGGGGCATATTTTCGACCAGATCGAGAAACCATTTTGTGAGCTTGGAGTCAAGTTTAGTGTGAGTCAGGCTTGGAACGCGGACTCGGACGAGATTGACTGGGACTATTCGCCGGATGAATCTGAAACTACCTCAGAGAGTGATTCAGATGATTCAGATGATTTGGAAGACTGAAAAGAGGGAGAGTTTCTCGCTCAAAGGCTACTTATGCTCCTAATCACGACCTAATCCTCTTTTTTGGGAACGCAAGATAGCGCCAGTCTTTATCAAGATAATTGCTATATTATCCTAGCTGGTATGGGATAGCCTTCGACCCTTGGGCAGAATCTCATTCCGTACGATCCGCACTACCAAGTGGTTGCATCATTCTTGCAGAAAATGCCGACACCACGTGAATCGTCACGTATACTAGTGTATCAAACGCCATTCCAAGTTGCACTCTAATTGGAAGGTCGCATATAATCCTCACAACTGCTGATGGTTATCTTCGTATTCGTGAGGGGAACCGGTATATGGGAAATTCTCCAAGGCGCGCCCAGGTGGCGCTGGTGGGAATTAACGCTGGAACCCCCGGAAGTACACCTTGGCAACCGCTAAAAGAAGCAGGTAGAATCCTATATGGCCTTGGCATCTCTGATTGTCATCAACAGCACCTCATTTCTGTGGTACACGGATCCACCGTCCGAGAACCTGGAATACTCAAATAGAACGTCACGGTCGGCGCAACGACTTCCTTCGTTCCTGAATTGACCAAGGTCAGTTGCTCGTCAAAATGGCTCTACAAACCGCGATGTTGGCTGTTGGGCTGCTGCTAGGATCTGCACAGGCTATTACGACCGAGTTTGTGCTACTATGTGAAGCTGAGAGAAAATTCGCTGACAGATCGTAGGGGCATGCTTGCCGCTCCTCGGCGTAGTACGGCGAATGTTAATCCTAGCGGGGTAGGCTTTATAACCTCTAATCTGGACCTAGAAAACTAAAAAAAATTACAAGGAATGGGGTTTGTTCTCGTCTACAAGTTACAACTGGACTTCGCACAAGTCATCGACAACATGGAAGCTCTTGAACATCGCCAGCGGCAATATCACCGAGGCTCCCTTCGACTCTGAGGTCTCCGAGGTGGTGTGGATTGGTTCAACTGACACAAGCATTTTATACATTAATGGCACCAATGAAGAGATTCCTGGGGGTGTGACATTGTACACTGCCGATGTTGGAGCAGAGGAATTCTCCCCGTTAGTGCTATCTGCGTCTTCAGATAGAACATATCTTGATATTCCGCAGAACTTTAGTAGGGTCTTTGGCTGCACCTTTTCAAGGGCTTAAAGCCGTGCAAACCAAATCTGGCGCCATCAACTTCGTTGTCAACACGCTCGCTCACGCAAATGGATCGGCCTACAACCCGGAATTCGGCAGCGTACCATTGAGCATGGGACAACTATATGACAACAGCTATATCCGCCATTGGGATGTGTACATTACCCCTGAGCGATATGCCATCTTCAGTGGCGTTTTGACTCCTGGTTACGGTGGACTCACATTTGACGGCAAGGTGAAGAACCTTCTCTTAGGCATTAACGCGACCATCACGCGCCCAGAAACTCCTGTCCAGCCATTTGGTGATGCAGGAGACTACGATATTTCACCCGATGGTAACACGGTTGCTTTTCTCACCAAGGCACCGGAACTCCCCAAAGCCAATTACACTGCGAGCTACATATATGTTGTCCCCCATGACGGCTCTAAGATAGCAGTGGCAGTGAATGGGCCTGGTTCTACAGCGCCCAAGGCCGCCCAAGGTGCTTCTGAATCTCCGAGATGGTCTCCAGATGGTACCAAGCTTGCATATGCTCAACAGGACGGAATCTTCTACGAATCAGATCGCTTTAAGCTTTACGTTGCCACCATCAACGGACTTTCCTCTAAAGTCTCTCCCATTGCTGAAGACTGGGACTCTAGCCCGTCAGGTTTGACTTGGAGCCACAACGGCAAGGATTTGTATGTCGTTTCTGAGCGATACGCGGCAAGCAGTCTCTTCGTAGTTCCCTACAATGCCGACGCAACTTTTGCGCCCGAGAATTTCACCGGCCCAGATACATCTGTTGCTGACTACGCAGTCCTGTCAGATGGTTCTGTATTTGTGTCAGCATCGTCTAGCTGGACGAGCCGAATCTTCTACACACAAACCCCTGGAGAAGCTAAGAAGATTATATTCACGGCGAACGAAGTGGACCCCGAACTTGCAGGCTTGAAACCAGAGTCTACCTCCAACTTCTGGTACGAGGGTGGTGACGGCAGCCAAATTCAAGCCTTTGTCTACTACCCCACCGATTTTGATGCCTCCAAAAAGTATCCGCTTGCATTAGTCATACACGGTGGACCGCAGACTTCCTTGGGCGATGTCTGGAGCACGCGCTGGAATGTGAGACTCTGGGCTGATCAAGGTTTTGTTGTAAGCAAGAAATAGCCCAAGATTCGATCACGCTAATTCTTTCCACAGGTCACCGTGCCGCAGTTCACAGGTACTCCTGGCTATGGACAACAGTTTACTGATGCAATTCAGGGCAACTGGGGTGGAGTACGTCCTTAATTCTGAACTCTAAATATATTTGCTAATCTTATATTCCCGACCACCTCAGACTCCTTATGAAGATATAGTAAAGCTCTTTGATCACCTCGAGGCGAATGTCAGCTATGTTGACACTGATCGCGCTATTGCGGCCGGCGCTAGCTTCGGAGGTTACATGTAAGCCGGCTCAAATGTCCTTCCTCTCTACTTCCCATACTAACCATTAATAAGGACGAATTGGATCCAAGGGCAAGAGCTGGGTCGCAGATTCAAAGCTCTCGTGACCCACGACGGCAAAGTTAACCAAGTGAGCTCATACGGCACCGACGAAATCTGGTTCATCCAGCGCGACAACAATGGCACCATCTGGAATGACCGTGAAAAGTACGAGCGCTGGGACCCGCTAACTCACTCTGCTAACTTCAGCACACCCCACTTCATCGTGCACAACGACGGTGATTTCCGTGTGCCTATCACGGAGGGCATCCAAAATTTCAATGTTCTGCAAGGGTTAGGTGTGCCGAGTCGCTTTTTGCATTTCCCAAATGAAAACCATTGGGTTGTGAACCGGGAGAACAGTTTGCTATGGCATAAGTCTATTTTCAATTGGATAAGGTATTGGACAGGGCAGGATGAGGAGCTGTTGCAAGATATTGTTGTCAAGCAATAGAGAAGATAGGCCTGCGCCACTAGGGTTGATAAAAGCATTTTCGCCGTTAAAACAATTTCTATTCAGCCTAATCCTACTATTTGCTATGGTGGAATCGTAGGAAGTTGTCTGGATGAATGCTCATGTTTCAGTCATTGCTTGGAGCTACGAATCGGTAATAAACAATAAAATACTATGAGGTAGTTAGTTTTGCACCCGATACTGGACAATTATCACTCACCTTAAAGCCAGAATAAAACTACTTGAGCCGGCAAGAAATTTAGCACCGTACCCTGTGAAGTCCTTGTTACTCTCCTTCCTACAACATACTGAGCCTATTTCCACAAGACCCTGATGCCGCCACTAATTTACCGTCCACACTACCGAACCATAGGCGTGCCGCGTTGGCACCGCTATTCCTGACTCGATTTCCAGATACAAGGCCAAGCAAAAGCGCTATAAGGATAGGTCGAGGGAACTACCGTAACGCAAAACTTCATGAGGATGGTTGTAAGGTTATACTGAAGCCGAAACTCAGGTTTTCGAAGCCCTGCATTCTTTTTCACTTGGATGGTAGTGGCAAAAGGCTGCTTCTCGTGTGGGCGTCCCGCATTCATCGTGCTGAGAAAATAGGAAGCACTGCGAATTACTGACCTAAAGAGGAGTGAATTTGGAGATAGGAGGAATCGTCAATGTAGGTGGAATTTTCTTGAAGAGGCTACAGTGGAGAGGGCTGCTTCGTTTTGAAACCTAAGGTTTGATTTTTGTGTTCGTTCGCTACTACCATTTCTAGCAGTTTCGTTTCCAGCCGACCTGCTCAAAACTTCATCCACAGGTTAGACTGAAATAAAAGTAAGAATTTACAAGGTTGTTGGCAGAGGCGAAGGGAAGTTACCACACGAAATTTTGGAGAGACGACACGCCTAGCCTGATTAGGGATGAGGGGCTGAGAGCAACCTAGGGACTTCCGCTAAGCCTCTAATTTCTAAAGGTAGACAGAAGTATGTGAAGAATAGAAGCAAGAATGCAAGAGCAGGGGGTCATATAGACGAGTGGAGGTTAAAAGTTGAACGAAATTTGAGGAAGGGGAAATTACATGTGCAAGACGAACAAACCACCTCCTGACAGATACAGGGGGGTCGCGTAGGTGAAAGACCGACTAATTTCTTGTTGATCGGTTTAGGTTACGGGCCACTCAAGTAATATTATTGCTTTGTAGATGACAACAACCCTCATGCACTGAAAATCTTAACTTCTATCCAAGGCGCTGCCGACGAGTGTAACTCCACCTGCTATTGCGAAACCCCATTCTTCTCTCACCTAACCGACCGTCATCCCTCCGTTGACCCTCAAAACCTGTCAGGTGTTAGAAAATCCGAACTTACAAATAGGAGTGAGTAGAAACACTTGTACTAACCTGTCCGTTAACCCACCCTCCCTTCTCTCCAACCAGGGACCCAACCACCTTTGCAATATCCTCCGGCATACCCAATCTCCCCACTGGATTCCATCCCGCTATCGTCTTAACCAATTCATCGCTCTTACCCCTGAGAAATAGCTCTGTGCCCGTCGGCCCTGGCGCAACCGCATTAACCGTGATCCCCTTCCTCCCTAGATCCTTGGCAAGCACACGCGTCATTTGCTCGATGGCGCCCTTTGAAGAGACGTAGAGCAGGTAATTGGGCATTATGCTGGAGAGGGCGCAGAGGGAGGTGGAGAGGAGGATTATGCTGGAAGAAGGGGGCATGTGAGGGACTGCTTTCTATCAAAGGGAGAATTAGCTAATGTGGACCGCGGATGGGATGGAGGGTGGGGGGAGGAGAGGAGATGTCTACCTGACACAAAAAGTACGGCCCCTTGACATTGACCCTATATGTCTCCTCCCAGTCCTCCTCACTCGTGCTCTCTAGATCCCTCATCTTCAACATCGCCGCATTGGCGATTAGAATATCGATCTTGCCCCATTTATCCACCGTCTCTTTGACCAGTCGCTCAATCTCTTGGACGTTCCCCGCGTCGGCTTTGATGGCGATTGCGTTTTCAGCGCCGATCTTTTGCACGAGGGCGTCCGCGGGCACCGAGTCAGAGCTATAGTTGATGACGACTTTCGCACCGAGCGAGAAGAGTTCGAGAGCCGTCGCAGCGCCGATCCCTTTGGAAGCGCCAGTTATGAGTGCTACTTTGCCAGCAAGTGGAGCCAACATCGTAGATGTAGTGGTATGGAAATTGAAACTTGATTATGGAACTGGTTGCAAGTGCGAAGTATAAATAGTGGTAGAACAGTAATGGCTGATATTTTCAAAGAAAGGACGGTTTTCTCCCGAGCAGGAGTCTCCCTTTTATACATTATCTCTTGCGCCACGGATCTGCTATGGAGCGGCACGTATGATACCGCTTCCAGCCTCCGGCCCGGACATGTAAAGTCTGCTAAAGACCGAGACCACTAAGACATCTGCATACCACGAACAGCGACCACCGTCACTTGCATCTAGCTACCATCGATGTTATCACCGCACTATATCCGTTGGATAATCCACTCTTTTGGGCACTTGACTTCGGGTAGTGCATTAGGGTGCTATGAAGGAGCCCAGGTAAGAAGGTACCACTGTAACCTCAACTAGCGCCGCCAAGACGTAGTTTAAAACTTAAAAATAAATTTCAGAAATTATTAACTCGTTGTCGTGCGTACAGCGCAGAATCGACGAATCCGGATATTCCTCACTAGATACGAGCTCCTTCGTAGATTGTATCGCATATGTCACAACGTTCTGTGGAGACCTGGAAATGTGATTGGTGGAATCAAATGAGTCAGCAAGGAGCGCGCATTATATCATATTCACCTTCACTAGGTCCCAAACATAGCGTAGTATCCAGAGGACGATTATATTCGTACAAGTTTTGAGACCCATTTCCACCAGTCCCCTCCTCTCTTCCGAAATCGCGAGAACAAGCTCAGCACAGTTCCCACATCAATCAATCCATCGTTACGGCGGAATATGAATCAAAACGTTGCAGCATAACTAGTCATACCTGGGTCGGGGGCAAAATCCCAAAGTACACCATCTGGAATAAACAAAGCTGACAAATCCGCATCACTGCCCATGCTGAGGTCAAACTGAGTGAAATCGAAGTTGGGATCGAAGTTGCCCTGGGGAATTCCCATCATGTCAGGTTGCTGTGGCGCCACTCCTGGATACCATCCCTGCTGCATTGGCTGCTGCTGCTGCTGCTGCTGTTGCTGCTGCTGTTGCTGCTGCTGTTGTTGCTGCGGTTGTTGCTGTATAGATGGCTGTGGTTGTGAGGTCGGAGTGCTGCTGTTGCTCATTGCAACTTCAGACAGAAGATGGAGTGGAGTCTGGTTCGCTGAGGTTTGCCTTAAACGTTTGCCGGTAGGTTTCTTGGGTACACAGAGCGGCTCGTCGTTAGTCTCGAGCTGTTCTGACCTTGTGGTGCCCTCTTTGATCTGCGTAAATCGGTCCTGAAGGCGCTTGGCAACAAAGTAGAATTTGCCGTGTGGGCTCTGTGCATCGCGGGACACAATTGCCTCGAACATGTTCACGAGTCGCTCCGTGTACGATTCGATCTGCAAGTGTTCCTTCTTGATAATATTGCCGACTTCGCTGGCTGTTGTTACGGATACCCACATCTTCATGAGACAAACGATGGCGTAAATCGCTCGTACACCTAGATAATCATGATCAGTGATAATTCATTTTGGTTACAATGAGATAGGCTTACAGAAAATGACAGGCAAGGTCAAGAGAACATCTAAAGGAACACTCAATATAGTGTCGAGAATTCCGTGCGTTGCCGTCAGACATTCGCCGAGTGCACCGATGTGTGCCGGACCAATGGAATCTTTCCTGCCCACCCCAGAAGTAAAAGACTCCGAGGGAAACGGTGGCTGGAAATCTGCAGCGCTTTGGTTGTGGTGAAGCGCAATCTCGTGTATATAGAGATTCGTTACGTGCTCAGCTAGTTGTAATGCAGCTGTAACATTATGAGTAAGACACGCTTGTGCAAGGGGCTATTCACTCACGATCTATAGTTTCCATGCGCGCATCTTCCACCCGCAACTGCTGGAGCTCATTTTCGAATATCTTCAGCGCATAGATTACCTTCGGCTCGGATATAGCGACTTCAACAGACGGATCATCCATGCAAAACTGGATGGAGATGTTTTCGCCAATGTGTGCCATCTTGACATGCTGGCAGAGAACTTTATCGGAGGGAAGAGCGTCGGGGGAGGTTTCGAGAAGGGTAACGCTCTCCTCCATATACTTGGTCCATCGAAGGAGAATCGGTCGCCTGAGAACCATGGTGATACTCATGCACAGGTAGTAGCAGACGAGGAATGCTCGCCGAGCCTCAATACTGCTCGCATTCGGATGGCATCGGCGAAATGGACCAACGCCAAGCCTCATGACGTTTGGTGTCACTCGTCGTCCCAGACCGAGATCAAGCGCCATGACTGCCGCGCAATTGACCATCATGTAGAAGTTGTGCTGTTCGTAGTGGAGCGGCGGTCGGTACCTGACTGTATGTGAGGTACATTCTGACACATGGGGGAAATAACAACGTACCATAGCACGCCCAATTGTAAGGCTTGCACAATTTCCAGCGACTTTTCGCCGTTGCGCCAGATGATGTCAGCGAACTGGTCTTTGAGCAATTTGGTCAGTTCTCTCTGTATGTCCTGTGAAACCAGCTGCTCGGCACTTCCATGCGACGATCCAGCCACTATAGCCAAGAATAGCAGCGGCTTCTTCTCCCGGATTTCGCGTGCCGTTGTTCCTGGAGAAAGCGGCACGGCAGGAAAGTGCGGGCAGATGTCTTTGACGTAGCGAAGAAATATGCGCTCAGCGACATCATGGCTCATCAGATTATCGATTAAGCCATTGATGTAAGAGTAGTCCGTTTGGATCCCTTTCTTGTTTGCACGCTTCATTTCAGGATGCTCGGCCAAGTCACGATGGATGGCGTCCATATCCTCAGGGATTGTCTGTTGCGGGCGCGTTAGAGTTGGACCTGCACAACTAGGAGAAAAACCTACCGCATGGGCATTGCCACCGTCTCCCAGCTTCCTTCTTTTCGACTCTGGCTCTCTCTGTATGTTTTGTGCGGGTCCATAGCCCGGTGGCGCCTCAGCAAACCGGGTGGGAGGAGCAGGAGGGGCATTTGTCCAGCTGTGGCTTATAGATCCAAATCTGAAAGATCCTTCAGGCGGAGCCATCGCGGGCGCGGTGTTGGGGTACTCCGGTATGCCGCCGTGGTGCGGGATGCTGGGAGAGGCGCCCTTTTGCGCGTGGAGGGTCGCCGTCAGGGCATCGATCTTGCGCTCGAGCTCGGCAACTCGACTATCCGCCTTCTTTTGCCGCTTTCTCGTTGGGGGCGTTGTGATACTGGGCGGTGTTAGCATACTGGCATCAACCTGGGACCCCGCAAGGGCTCACCATGTGCGGTTTGCTTTGGCGCAGCGTCTGCACGGCAGGTCAGGTCGGTCCAGATCACAACGAACCTAGAGAGTGTCAGTGGGCAACGCTTCGACGGCGCCGGTGGAGTCGCACCTTCAGTCCTCGGCACGAGTCGCAAGCGCGAGGACGCTTCAGATCGCCAGGCGATTTGGCCGAGCCAGGCGTTGCGTGGGTGCTGGCGTTGTCAGTACAAAAGTGGATGACGGTATTGCAGGCAGCAGCATACCCGTCATGGTCGCCCTCGTGCTCGTCGTCGTCGTCGTCGGGGGAGGCTTCGTGGTGGTCCGCCGGCGACGGCTGCTCCAGGGCCGGGTCGAGGGTGCTCGGCGGGGCGGCGGGCGCATGCGGAGGGGGATGGACATTGAGATTGGGATGGAGGTGTTGATGGGGCGTCGTCGGAGCAGGCAGGTAGTAGGGCTGGCTGGCGCTGCTGGGTGCTGGGCCTGGCGTGTAGGACTGGGATAGCGTGTGCGGCGGAACGGCCGCGTCGTATTGCTGCAGACGTGGGTCTATTGGGTCGGTGGCCATGGCTGGTGTTGATGATGCTGCGTCGGCGGTCGGTGATGGCTGTTCTCCGTCTTTGGGTGGTGGAGTTCTCGCGGGATCTAGGCTTGGCGCAGTCCTCACCAAGCGGCCAAGACGAAGGCATGCCATCATTTTGACCTTGCACGGTCATGTGCCTTTCAGCGCTCAGGGTTGGAGACTCCCATTCTTGTCCGTGACGCCTCCTGGGACATACAGTCGCAGAGGGTAGCGCTATCACTTGCATGGGCACTTGGGCCTGGTGAGAGGAAATGACTGGGCAGAAAGGCATCACAGTACAAAGGACGTTAGCAGGGCGTTCACCCAATTACCTTGCTATGTAGGCATGCAAAGGGTATATATTGCTACAGCAGCTCTGTTCTATGCCATGTCGTAGCTCAGCCTGAGCTCACGGGAGGAATAATGGCCACTTCATCTCCATCCTTGATGACTAGATCCCGCTGCGGCGCATCGTCCCCATCTATGTCAATGTACTCCAGATTGACTGTGACAGCACAGCTGCTCAAGACCTTTGCGGTGATGCCCGGATACCGCGCCTCGAGCTGCGCGAACAGACTGCCGGCCTGCACGGGTGCAGGCAGCTCCTCGGTCGACCTGGAGGTGAATGTCGCAGCGGCCGCAAAGTACAGAATGGAGAAGTGGCCCTTTGCAGGAGCCATGCTGCCGGTACTGTGCACCATATTAGCGCCTACCACAAATGCTGAGAGCGTTGATGGTGGCTGAGAGAAATCGGTTCAGGGACAAAAGGCTCCGCAGGCCAGCGCCGAAGCACTGCTCGGATAATACATGCTATAATTTTGATATTCATCACAAGAAGGGTTGGGGAAAAACAAGACAGCATCACGTACCTGGGGTGTGGGCGTCGATGGTTCACAAGGGAGGCTGGCAGGCATGTGAGGTCGTGAAGATTTCCCACGCCAAGCGCCGCTCGGACGTTATTTCCGCTTCGGCTGGGTGCGCGTTGACGTCGGCTTTTTTTTACCAACCGCGCCCGTGATATCGACATCGCACACCTCAACACCACGCCATGCTTCCACGCCCACCATCATGGCCTGGAGGGAACGTCTGTTGGAATTGCCGGTGGCGCATCACCTCGCATTATCGTAGACCCGGCCAATCATCCGCTGCGAGAAATGCAATTGCACTTGCTGCAGGAACGCGAGCTCTCCATGGCACACGCCAAGTACGACCCAAACCTTCATTCTCACGCCCCCTGTCTATATTGACATTCCCCAGCGCCCACAGCCGGCCACCGCTGCCGTAAACACCCCTCCGGTCTTCCATCCGACTCTTCTCCAGGCGCAGTCACAGCCTGGAATCCGCAAACGCTTAGAGCAGATCAAGCACGAACTTGGTGATCCTGGTGAAGAGACCCTCAAGGCATTTAGAAACTACCCCACGGGCGACGAGACGATCAATGGCCTTTCGAGACTAAGCTACGGCGCAAAGGCAGATGAGGAGTCTCGCGGGAACGAAATCGACGGAGACGAGGACATGGACGGCGATGAGCTTATTACCATCGGTCTCTTCCTCAAACCTGGAGACGTTGTCGAGCTCTCGTATGTGTAGTCTTGTCTGCATGCCACAGTCTTGAACCGCCACTAATTTTCGCCAGTCAGCCCGGCCACGAGCCTGTCCTGGCCGTCTTCGTTCAGCAGCTTACCAGGATGAGCCAGTTCTATTCTGTCAATGGAAGGTGGTGCCATTCTTCCCTAACGAAGGTGTCCTTCGCGATTCCGGGGGCTATTGACCCTGCCCTGGTTCAA
This sequence comes from Beverwykella pulmonaria, assembly GCA_001599595.1. Classification (NCBI taxonomy): domain Eukaryota; kingdom Fungi; phylum Ascomycota; class Dothideomycetes; order Pleosporales; family Melanommataceae; genus Beverwykella; species Beverwykella pulmonaria. The sequence continues at coordinate 4,465,227 of BCHH01000001.1, forward strand.
CCTCTTCTTCCCTTCATGCCAACCGATGCCGCCATTGCATCCCATAAAGGCGACATGTATGTCCCGCGCAATATCGGTGCGCCCATCATGAGTTTGCTAGGAGCCATGACCGAGGAATCAGAGCGAATATACCGAAAGAATGCGCCTGTCCTCGACACGGCTTATTCGACACTTGCAGACAAGACACGCACCCGTATGATGACGTTGAAGCAGATTGCCAAGACGCTTCTAGGGAAGACAGACCCGTCGTGGACACCTTCGCCTGCAGCTTTGTTGGCGGTACGCAAAGCCTTGCACCACAACGAATTCCGCTTTGGCTCAGATTCTCGTAGCCAGCGGCTGACGAATGTGTTTGCCATTCGACCCGTAGACGACGTAGCAGTCATCGAGACTGTCCAGGACTGGATACGAGAATACAATGAACACCAGGCTGCTCAGATTAGCGGGCATATTGCTGGCCTTGACAAGAGCAGTAAGGGTGCCCAGAACATCGCACACTTCATCGACAAAGCCCGCCGCCTCATCGCTATCAGCAGAAAGTACCGCGAGCCCAACCCTGGCTTTGTCGGACCAAGCAAAATGAGCTACCCTATGTCTAACAAGTCAACTGCCACGCGGACCACTTTTGGTGAGGAGTTTTCCGGCGCCGACAAGCAAATTATCACTTTTTTTCAATCTTGGGTTCTGCAGAATCAATTTGCTAAACTGTCGAGCCTTCACGCCTGCTGCATAGCAGTCATTCAAGCCACCGGCTGCTACGAAGGGACTGTCAAACATCTACCAGGAGAACATATGTACATGTCCGAGCAGCGGATCGACAACCAGACTGGCCATCTGTTCCTGCAAGAAATTGGCGTCCTGACACCGCATGAGGACCGGACAATTTATGATGAGCAACTGATGTTGCCTAGCGTCCGCTTATCCCGTAATCTAGAGCTCTTAATTACGAAAGCAGAGCTAACGCGAAGAAACCCAGACTTCCGTGACTCCATGGCCGAGCTACGCCACGACTGGGGTGCAACGACCGTGTATTGCATTGATGACTTGGGTGCCAAGGAAATTGACGATGGTGTTTCCATCACGAACGTCCCAGGCAGCAAATCTGAGTATTGGGTCCATGTTCATGTGGCCAATCCGACTGCCTTCTTCACCAAGACACATGTCTTGTCTGGTCTGGCTGCACATATGACCGAAAGCGTCTACACGCCGCAACGATCGTTCCCCATGTTGCCGAAATGGGCTACACAGAACTACTTCAGCCTCGACCACAATCGACCCGTATTAACATTTAGCACTAGAATAGACCTCTCAGGCAACGTTCTGGAGACCAAGATTCAGCCTGGCATTGTCCGAAAGATCATTAGTATTACCCCTACCGAGGTATCTGAATACCTTGGTGAGGGTACTAAGATAGTAGACACAAGGACGCTCGTTGTAGGTGGACCAGTCCCAGTTACAGAAACGAAACGTACCTGCCCGAAGCTCTCGGCCGGCGAGATCCAAGAGCTTCGCGACATATATGCTGCGGCTCGCGCTATGTGGAACAGACGCAAAGCAGCTGGAGGTATTCGTATTGGACAAGGCCGAACAGATGTGCGCTTGTTCGAGAAGCTCGGCCAGTCTGGATTGGCCTGGATGCCACCGTCCGTCGACAGAGCACGCCTAGTACTCGGAGATCCTATCATCGAGGTGACGGCCAAGTCTGCTTCGAACAGTACCCAACAAGAAATTGACTCAAGCAATATTATTGAGGAAATGATGATGCTTGCTTGCCAAACAGCAGCGTCATGGTGCACCGAACGTAACATTCCAGCTATGTACAGAGGCAGTGTTGAGACTCCTCAGGCTGGCGAACTATCCTTGGAGGAGTTGCAAAAACAAGTCGTGTTTCCATACCTTCGAAAACACGGTGGCCTATCACGCACCTTAGGATTCAGGTATCTCGCGGCCCTGGGCAGAGCAATTGCGCATTCTTCACCTCTTCCGCACAAGATCATCGGCGCGAAGAGCTACCTCAAGGTAACCAGCCCACTTCGAAGATTCAGCGATATGATTGCGCATTGGCAGATTGAAGCGGCAATTCGATATGAGGTACGAACGGGTAAGAAATTTGACGCAGACGTCATGAAGACCACGGATCGTCCTGTCCTTCCTTTTTCCAAAGAGCAGATGCAGGAATCCATCATCACGCTTTCACCTCGAGAAAAAATCATTTCAAAAACAAAATCCTACTCAGCCCATTTTTGGACCGTCCAAGCCTTAATGCGGGCGTTTTACTACAAAGAAGCACCTCTTCCGGATACTTTGAAGGTCATGATAAGGAGTTCAGATGAGGGAAATCCGGCCGCTTTAGGTTTTCTGAGTGATTATTCTATTCCCGTTCGCATCTTGAAGAGCGCAGATCTGGAATTTATGCCGGGTGACGAATGGGAGGCGAAGATCTACACCATTAACGTCTTCCAGAGGCAAATATACATGACACCGGTTCGTCTGTTGCAGCGAGAAGATGACACAGAGTATGCCAGCTCCAATGGCACCAAGAATATGACGGGTTGATGGACAACAACGAGGGATTTTGCTTTGTGGCATTTGTATGATAGAACATCCTTTGGAGATGATGTTCGTGAGAATCTCGTTCATGGCCTGACCTAGCTGAGGTCGTCGTTTGTTGTAGCATGTGACCTGGATGTGATGGCGTCAGACGCGGAGTCCAGGCCACTTTGGCAGTTGTTTTATTACGTTCAACGCTCGGTGAGAACGATATAGGAGATGGGTCGTTTCCACAATGGCGGCAATGAGGCGTTTCGTGTGACACACTGGATGTGGCTAGCTAGGTACTATTTCGTCCCTGCTGAGCGTGTCCAAGAATTCCAAATCAATGGGGAGTGTGTGGGTCGACTCCAATTTAGTTACAGGTGAAGGGATAGTGACTAGCACGGGAACAAAGGGGGCTTTTAAAGCAGGGAGCAGTGATGCTGTAGAGTGGATCAACAAAGATGCATCGGACATGAGCTCATGCAAGCCACAATGCAAGCCAAAGATTGTATTCACAACGGAGGACGATCCAATCTAGGCATGCGTGTTTTGCTGTCAACTCGGCCGATCTGGACGAAAGCTGGCAATGGTTCTGGAAGCGAAGGAGAAAAAGCATGTTGGAAACGAGGCGAGCGATCCGACAGGCCGGCATGCACCAGGAAAGGGGGTACCAGTGGATCGGCCCGCCTTGCTGGTAGGGTGCCAGATCTGTGTATCATCTATTATGTATTGTTCCGACCTGGTCGCTGGGTCACCTACTGTACCCTTCTCCCTCTGGCTGCTGCTTGGCGATAATCCTGTGCCACTTGACCACGGTTACTAGGCGAGGCCCGTCATGCTTGACCGACTTTCATCACTCAACGCCTCTATCCAACTTTATTCAATTGAAACTTCACTCTTGGCTTGAGAATGAGGCTTCGAACGTGCACATTCTAATCACGACCATTTAGGTCCAATCCAGGTCTCATCAGCGAAGCCTACAAAGGGTAGAACGCTGTCATTGGGGAGGCAAAGTGGAGTTGTTTTCCATGCACATTTTGTTCTTGACGAAAGGCTATATAACTCTCAGCCATCAGGTCCGTCCTTCTCCGAACGGCCAGCGCTGCAAAGTACCGCTAGCACCGCACCGTTGCATTTCATCCATCTGATACTCTGCTTTCATTGGCGCTACGTGTCAATTTTAGGCCAGAATGAGTGAATCGGCATCTGTGTTCAACCATCATAGGACGGCCGCCTTTTCTACCGAGAATACCCACCATGCCGTCGAGCAACCTCTCAACTCAATCCAAGGAAGCAAGACGAAACAACCATCTCAACAGCAACGTCAGCTTCTATCATGCACCAAGTGTCGCGAGCGAAAAGTAAAGGTATGTTTTCGTCTAAAGAATGATGAGCGACGCAGCCTCTCTTGGCCTCGTTCGTGACATGAGCTTATGCGCTGGTGAGCTGATGCGAGAACAGTGCGATCGTACAAAACCATGCTCAGCGTGCTGCGCGCGTGGAGCGCCTAAGCAATGCGAATTCCGTGCCGAAGGTGGTGACTATGCCCCCATTCAGCAATCGTATGAGTTACGTAAGCTTCGCGCGGAGAACCTCCGCCTTAAGGAACGACTTCACGCTAGCAAGATACCAATCGAGGACGATGAGGTAGAGTTCATGGCTTCCCTAGATTCCCACTCTGGGGAGAGACCAACAAGCTCATCGCACAAACGGCGAATAGCGAGGCAGAAGCGCTTCCAAGGCTCCGAATGGACCGACAGCATATACTTTGGCAGCCCGGGACTCGCAAATGTGATCAGTGATGTAGGCTGTTTCTAGGCCTGCAGCAACTTCAAGCTGATGATAAGTTAGTTTGCCAATGTCAACCTCACAACACTGTCTACGCAATCCCTCGCACACCTGATGCCTCGTGGTGCGGACATGTACACGCCTCGGAACCCACCTCCATATCCGTTTGCAACCCTATTCAAGGCGACTCCGGAAGAGTGTATTCCTGAGTTACTCAGTGTTCTCCCAGCAAGGAACGAGCTCCTTGGTTACTTGGATGCGTTTCAAGAACGAGTGCATGTCTGCGCGTTTCCACACATTCCCATGGAGATAACGAAGAGCGAAGTAGAGAGATTTCTCTCTGATGCGAGAAAGAACGCACAAATGTGTCCCGATATGCTCGCACTCCTTTTTGCCACCTTGGCACTTGGTTCCCAGCATTGTGTGTGGGATAAAGGTGGTGGGCGTTGGGTAGCGAGTATTATGGAGGAGGAATTGCGAAAGGGCAATGTCTACGGTGAGAAACACCTTCCCGTCAAGTAACTTATATCGAGCTGATCCAAACTACAGTCGCAGCAGCTATGCAAGCTCTGCGTATGGCTTCATTTATGCATAAGCCAACACTACTAGGTATTCAAGCACTGATAATGATCGGGCCATATCTTACCAATAGTGGACGCTTCCTGGATGCCTGGACGTTGTTTGGAACTACCATTCGATTGGCACAGTCAATCGGACTTCATCGTCATCCCAAATATCTTGATCCTGCTCCGCCTTCCCAAAGGGAGTGCTCGATACGCCAGACACTGTGGTGGTGGATGCTACACATGGATCAGCAATATTCCATGACACTCGGTCGTCCGCTAGGTATAAGTGGCATCGGCGACTGCCCTCCACCTCATGAACTCACGACGAACCCAACGGTCTTAAGGTTTGGGGAATTTGGGCATCATTTCTCCGTACTGGCGAGACAAATCTTAAGCAGCGACAGGTTAAGCAACACTAAGATCGACGAGTTTACTGACGCGTTAAGGGCGTTGTTAGATACCATGCCAGAGTCGCTTCAGTTCAACGAGACTTGGTTAGAAGAAGACAAAGAGATTCCCGAATGGCCACTTGGCGCTATGGCTGCCGGTATGTCTTCGTCTTATATGCAATATCTATAACTCACACTTTTAGTCTTCTATTGCAAAATTCACAATTACCTGATTCTTCTCAATCGTCAACGACTTGAAAAAAATGCTCCAACCTCCTACACGCATCCAGGGAAGACTCCGCCTCCTTCGTTTCATCCGGTCAATGTACCCGCCTTCGGACACCCCTCGCCGACTTACTCAACAAAAACAACGCTTCGCGGCCGCCCACTTGTGTTATCCTCTTCCGAAGATCTTCTAACGGCATTCCTTTTCTTCTACGCTCGGATGCCTGCAGCGCTAATCTGTTGGAGCATGGGACAACAAGCCTTCAATTCCTGTATGATCCTCCTACTGGATGCCATGGAAACCGGAGATCTAAGTCGCATCTGGCAGGTAGAGAAAGCCTTTGTAGTGTTCACGGAACTCGACAAGCATGGCGTGCATAAACTTGCGAACTTAGCCGTGGAGAGGGTGAGTTGGGGTTTGAATGAGTTAAAGCAGATGAGAGATAAGAGCATAGCAAATGTCAAAGAGCACCCGATGGCGCGTGGAAGTGGAGGCCATGTGGGAGGCGACATCGAAATGCAGGATGCTGCTGGAAATAAGGCAACGCAAGGTTCGGGAGTCGTGCATGACACAGTTATGGGGAATACGGGGATGCTGCTCCTCGAGGACCCAGGATTGCAATCTTTCGTTTCTGAAGCTTTCTCACCGTTCACTTGGGGCATAGTCGGGTCCGATCTGGAGGACGCAAAGCCAATGCACCTCATCCAGCAAGAGAAGGAGTATCGAAACCAAGGCGAACGAACTCGTCACGAAGAGGAGGAAACGGATAGGGTAAAGATGAGGAGCTTGGCTCGATCCTCGGAGGGCATACAGGGAATACAAGGATCGGCTCTAGGATCGGCACCAATACGATATGCAACGTTTTGTACAGCGCCCTCAGAGGAACGGGGTGAGCCACAGGGTTCGACGTCAACGATGTCGATGCAGCAGCAGCAACATCATCACCTCCAAGGGACGTCGTCTACGGGCCTCCAGTCTCATCCACCTCCTTCGCCCTATTTACGACATAACTCGTATCCCTCGCCGCACCAACATGTTCCGGGCCCTTCTCATTCTAATGCACCACACCAGCAGCGTATCAATAGCTTCGCAGCCCCAAGTCAGAATACAAATTCGCACGACCTCCATGTCTCCTCATTCACCGGTCTCATGTCGCTGCAGCCCCCCTTCCAGTCTCTGCCCGAGATTGCAGCGCATCCGCCACTGATCCATTTGAATCACACCGGTAGCCCCAGCGTTCACCCATCGTGGGCGGCCCGTCCCGCTGCCCCAATGGCCAGCATCTCAGAGCCGGTGCTGAGCTTCCCACACGTGTCACATCAAACACAGGCATCCCCTATTTCCCAACAGGCTGCGCAGCAAGATTCCAGCTCATCCTACCAATGTAAGTTTCCCTTCCGCATGTCGTCGGCCGGGAAAGAGGCTGGATCTAGCCTGGCGGCCATCGCGGCGGCGCCGAGCGCGGAGCAAATTGACCTTGAGCGGTGGAAGTGGGCCAGGAGCGGCGGGTAGTGCGGTTAGAGCTTGGCCGATGTCGGTTTTGCTTTTGTCGTTTTTGAGTTCGAGGCAATCTCGCTTCGCTTTTGTGTTCTACAAAAAATTTCGGTCATCATTCTGGGTTAGCGGTTTGATTACCTTGTATTGTGCAAAGGGGGCTATTGGGGACATGGCATTATTATGGAGGATACCCACTACTATCTATTTAGCGTTGTTACGGACGGATGCAACCTTTGACCTCGATCCTGCTGTTCGTGGTGATGATGAATAAACACCCAAAAGCATTTTCATCTCGACCCCCTCCGTCAGTTCACCACAACGCTCCGTCCATCTATCTGAAACACGTCCCGAAAAGCACGCCCATCTGTCATTCTAGACTTCAGACGTCATTCCACCTCTCTTGTGCACGCATAGAGTACGTAAACCAAGGCCCTACCGTTTGTCACATCATCACCGCCTCATCATGACCTAGAATTTTCCAACTCTCCGTGACACGCAACGCCGCAACGCCAACCAGTCTACACGCTAGCTGATCGGACCCGACCCGTTGGGTAACAGACGCTCTCGTGCTGATCGGACCACCAACCAGAGTCGAGATGCAAAAAGAAAGCAAAGTATCGGTGTGGACGTGTCACGTTTCACGGCAGCTGAGCAATCGTTGGTGGGGTTTTGTTTTAATTTGAGAAGGGGAGGTGATTTCATACTTGCAGTTCGAGCTTGAATTCGCAGACGAGGGATTTTCGTCAGGAAAGAGGGATTGCTCAAGTGTGATTGAAGGTGGGGGTTAGTGTACAACTATTCCGCTTTGTGGTCGACATGGATGTGGATGCTTGGTATTCCAGATGCCCTTGTCTTGGAATTTTTTCTCACTGACCTTGTCTGTTGGAAAGCATGTCTTTCCACATAGCGAACAGATATATGAGCTACACAAAAATTAATAGTAATCAAGAAACGGTTTCCCAAGGTGCCTCTTCCATGGCATGTCTTGTCAAACGCGATCCCTTTTAATTTTATAGAGGCCGTTCCTTGACAATGTAACTAACGGTTAGGCATTTACACCTGTTTCCCCTCGCTAAACCGTACTCACAACGGAAGTGATCGCCACTGAAGCAGGAGACAGATGTCGTCAGGCACCCAATCACCACCTCGTTTGAACCTTCCCGTCATACAATGGCTTTTATTTCAATATCGAAAACCACGGTGGATCTAGCTTCATAGCATAACCTGCCGATATTCATGATTTAGACTTACAGACTCGTGGATTTCCTTTCAAAATACTAAGTACCTCGCTTAATTGACAACCGCTGACTAACCAAGACACTATCCGGCACACGGGCTTCTGTCCCAAAGCCTTTCGTGTTTCTCCACGATCCAGCAGACAGATCTCAGATCTGGTACTCTCCACACCGCCCCTTAGGCTTGAGCTTAGCTCCGCGCGTCCAGCTGGAGGCAGTTACGCCAGCAGTAACGGTAGACCGGTATTTACGCGACATTGTCCCAGAGAAGCCTCCGTATGTGCCAATGTGGAAATATTCACGGCTCTAGAAATACAATCAATGGAGCCACGTCCGCTGCTTCCCTTCGCTGCGCCTGCTCTCTCATTTTGTAGGGCCGCAAAGCCGAAGCATATCCACAGCTCCATGTAACGCAAGCCAGACTATCTAGATTGCGCAGCTCCGTCCTCAGGCTGGGCGCTTAAACAGGGCTTTCTGCTCCCCCATCTCTTAATCTACTGTGTGGGTTGTATACACGTACATACATGCGGCTTGCGCTCCAGGTTTCGCGGCCTGAGACCTGTCCCGGGGTCCCCGATATTTGGCTCCCTCTCGCTCCTGCCGCCACAGGACACTCGCCTGTGTTGAATATGATCACTGTTGCCGAATGGGGTATCACGGAATCGAGGTGCAGCGTTGGGCTGCCTGGAAAAGGTGGTGGTACGGAGATGCTGCACGGAAGGTAGTTGGGAGATTATGTCGGTCGATGTGGCTGAGGTCAAGATCCATCTAGGTCCAAGACCAGAGCATCACGGTGAATACAAGGTTTGGGCTAGTGTGCGAGAAAGGGGCTTCTCTACGGGCGGTATCCGATTTGAGGGAGATTCTAGATTCTGGTCTGAGGTGAGCGAGTCAGAATTGCCTCCGATTGTCTTAGTGATCCGAAGTGTGTCGAGCAACGAGTGGGTTAGTATAACTGGGAAGTGAGATCGAGAGACCAAACCACAGAGGGAAATGGTAATTCGAATCCAAAGTAGCGCGACACTATTTAATTCTGCAAAAAAATACTAGAATGCTCTTGGATGAAGTTTCTCTCGTTGGTGAAATGCAAATTTGATCTACGTGGATGTTTACAGCATCTTTTCATCTACAAGAGTACAAGTCTAGAGACCAATGACCCACCTCGAACCACGGAACAAGGAGATCATCTGGTTTCTACGCAGTCCCCTCGCGTCTTCTAGGACACACTATGACTACTATAACAATCCGCGTAGATTTCCTTCGTAGGTGGAAATATGCGGTACGTCGGACGAACTTTGCATTGGGAAATGTTCGCGTAAAATGGTACGATGGGCTTGGCTTGTGCATCCAACCAGCAATACAGCCTAGTCTTCCGAGTTGGGTAGTCGGTAGATGAAGGCAGTGTAAATTTAGACATCGGACTGCCCGTATCAAGAGATCAGCTTGTACACCGCGCGAGCCGCTTTGAGAGAGATAAGAAAATAAAGGAAGGAAGGAAGGAAGGAAGGAAGATGAGACTGACGTGACGTGACGTGATTTTGGCAGACGGGATCTTGAATCACGGAATCTACGATCTGACGATATGGTGGAATCCGGGGTACGTGGCGTCATGATCGTCAAGATGACGCACGCGTAGAAAGCAAAGGATGCATGGCGGCCTTGGAATGGGATGCGAGATACGAGGATATGTGTGTTGGGCATCTGGAGACTGGTCAGCCATCTAGATCCCTTGCACTCGTGATCGCACTTGGCATGCATGATATGGGATAGCTTCATGCAGTCGGCTTAATTCACACCACGTGCTTCTCTTAGTGGGGATAGCGCAGTGAATGATTACTAGCAGTCAATTTAACATTATTTTTTCAACGTGAAACGCAAGTTAGGGTCGTATAAAGCTTTTTCACAAGCTCGGGGTCTGACTTGTGACGGGAATAGATGTGGAATGAATCGTAGTACGCTGGGCTCTGGTATCCTTGGAAGTTCAGTGGAACACACACTGAGACTCTTCTCTGATATGTAAGCCTCGTCATCTTGATCTTTAAGAGACATTTACGAGGAAGGTGGCAATTCGTTACGGGCTTGATGAGGAGAGGATTGTCACTGATGATGGAACTGGAACCGCGTGGGAGCATGAGTATTCAAAATTCCCGGACCCAGATGCGCGCCGCAGAGCGGTCTAGATACTCTCATTGCTTTTATTTAAAAGCGAACGGCTCACGAGCGCGCTACGCACACGAGGTAGGAGCGCGTAATTTACAATTTAAAAATTGTAAGATGCTGCAGCGCAAAGGCATAGCCTCGGAGATGCTCGAGTCGCAGCTATACGACAGAGAAGGAGAGATTTGGAAGATGGAATCAAAGAGGTATGCCTTAGGATGGATGGCCTACCAGGTCTTCTGGCTCAGCATCGCAGCACAAGGCTAAGAAAATTGTGGTCTGAGTACTTGCCACTGACCCCAACCACGTCACGCAGGTCCTGATCCCGATATAGAAGACCCAGATGGCGTCGAGCGACCATTTTGTGAAATGGAATTTTGAATTACTGCATGACAGGGTGGCGATGCCTCATTCTGTCAACGTCTCTCAGATGCTGATTTTCATTCTTCAACTGAGCATCACGCAAAGCACGGTACACCAACACTTGTGCATCTCCTACCTCATCTCTACGGTTATCGAGTCAATGTGAACATATGTTGTTGCCGGCCTCGAGCGCACCGCCAACCCGAAATAAAACGCCGACTTTGAACCTCAACACCAACCCTAGAATCTACCGAACGACCACATATCTCGCAGAAGACTCGACTTGCCAATCTGTCTCCGCGCCCAGCCCAAACCCAGCTCATCACAAACAGCCTCATCAACTCATCGTCGGCTCACAATCAACTAACTTCACCAGCTGTGCTCACCTATAGTAACGTATGGCGCAATACACACACAATCCAGGCACCGATCAGCCCAAGCTCAGAATTTAATGCGTCGGTGACTGCAGTTTGTCACCTGGGGCATAAGACGAGCATGCCGTATCATAATCCACCTCGTTCAAACTACATTTCTAGCTAACCACACTCCGCGAAGGCATCAACGTGGTGACCCGTACGTACCGCAGCTAGTTAGGTAAATTGCTTACGAACCTATGAACATACTTCTATTTATACATACAGAACCTGCTATATATACTATATACGGCTAGTTAATATAAGTTTTTAGCGCTAGGTGTATCCACCAATGTTAATGTGTTAACTTGCAACGGCGTTGTTTTGGAGCTCTCTTATTTTTTGTATTTAAAGTGGCCTTAATTGCAGCACTGGGCCGTCAGGAATCTCCTCCAGGTATACATGTCATAGATGTGTTAATAGAAAAGTGGCAGCAGATGCGACAGATAATAGAGTGCCCTCTGAGTGCGGACTATTTGTGGGTGATGCGGGCACAGGCTGTGTACCCAGGCGTCAAGGCAGCCAAGTAATATAGGAAAGTGCTACAAGCAGAAGAAGACTTAGGCTAAGAAGCTTTATTGCAATGTGTTGAGCGTAAAAATTTACCTACTACAACACCAACAATAACAATAGCAAAGTGAATAGGGTTTAAAACGGCCGTACATGCGACGTAAGTCTTTATTACAGTGCCGTAACTTACGACCGTACTACGTACAAATTGACATGTTGGATTGAGATATCTTGCTCTCATCTGTATACGCACTAGTATTTCTACCACCTTGAGGTTGCACGCTCCATCCCTAATCTACCATCCCGCTCACGCCAAAGACTTCTTGCACGCCAACCAACCAGTATTTTCCCCTAGTAACCGCATATTTCTACCTCGTTGCCATTGTGCTCGTAGTCTTGCTGTATCTGATATGTTTGGCTATTTACGAAGAAGACCTAAGAGTTCGCGTCGTGTTTGGCGGCCAAGAGGATGGGAGAAGCTGGAGATCAGGGGTCGTTAGAAGAAACGGCAAAGTGGATCAACTTCCTTTTCCTCCCTCCGCCATTCTCAATTTATATATGACTTATCCAGACTAATAATCCGAGCCCACAATCCAAGGCCACAACCTAACTCTACTATGAAAATCTACATACCAAACCCTCTCATATTGCCTACAAATATTTTCCTGGTCTCTCTCCTCTTATGTATACCCTATTGTGGCATCTTCACTACCACAACGTAGACGTATGACCATCCTTATACCGTCCTCACATATTGGCATTAACCACCAAGAGAGTACATTCCCCCAATCGCCTCTCCTCATCCTTCACTTACCCCTTCCTTGATTATTCGCTGGAAAGTATCCTACAGAAAGGTAACTTTCATCATCACCCCTCAAGAAACGGCAACGGTAGTAAAAAAAATACTGTGTGTGGCTCCGAGCACGTAATAAATAGCTACCATGGCATCGGGTGACAATAACTTGGCCTAAAATAAAGTAGAGGACAATGAGAGGGGGGAAAGATATACTTCAATCTACGATCCAGTCCACTCAAACCCATAGTCTCAATAATTACTCATGACAAGAAGCCTTGTCGGAAAGGCAAATGTGTGCAGGAAGGATTGAGAAGTCGATGGTCCTGCTCTAGCTTTCCACTGCCACCGTATCTACGCTGACCGACAAATTACTCACTCTGCCCTAGAATACATTCTACTAAAGAACGACCAACAACTCATTATACATTCATGTTCAACCCAAGACCTGCACGAGAACCTAAAACTAACACTACATACACATGTTAGACTCATCTCCGCATCTATCTTATTGGCGTACACGAATACGCACGCAATGATAACAAAGCCGAGAGCGTAATATCAACGACGGGTAATTGTCATTATGAATGGAGATTTTCATACTTACACGATGTCATCAACATCAATCTTGAATCTCTGCACACTGTTCACGCGCCGCTATGCCAGAAGAAAATAAGTGGGGTATATCTATAAATGCAAAACGCCTGCCCTACCCACACTACACCAAATTTAACAAACCCCACAACTTCTGCATCTCTACTGCGTCCGATCAGGACCCGTACCCGCTCTTGAGTCGCCACTCATGCCTCTCTTGTTCGCTCGGAAAGCCTACTCATTCATGCAACTGATGCGTCGGACAAGCCCCGCGACCTTTCTTCTCCCACCACTGCCTGATGCACCGCTATTCCCATATTAGCACTTTCCCTCTTCACACAGACAAGATATACATACCTCATGAAATTTGCACCAACAAACCAACCTCCCCATATCATCCCCCGTCTCGAACTCTTCAAAACAAATCACACACTCCGCTGGTTCGCCATCATCGTCTGTACAATCCTTCTCTGTGGCCTTATACGAAACCATACCCCTCGCAGAATGGCTCATACGATTGATGTTACTCGCGCCCTCGCCATTTCCGGATAGAGAGGCGGCATTGCTCATGCCGCGCGTGCGCTGGCTTGGGAGACTCGTGGATGTCTGGTTGGTGGAGGGTTGAGGGGGTGAGGAGGAATGCATTGCGAGACATTCTTCGACGTGCTCAATGCGGTCTTCTTCTTCGCCATCGGGTCCTTTGGGTGGGAGTTCGTTGCCGCATATGGGGCATTCGTCTTCTTCTGCGATTTGACGGCGCGGCGGAGGCTGAGGGGGTTGCGGAGGAGGCATAAAGTGTTGAACAAAAGGTGGTCGATACATGTTTTCAGAATCAGGTCCAGACGGGCCTGAGGGTAAATTCCTGCGTTGGTGCGGATTTATGTTAGATTGTGCGTACTGAGGTGGCTGCGATGGATGACCATGGAAGGGTTGCGGTGGCTGAGTTGGCGGCCAGAGGTCCGCAACGCGTGTGCTGTTGTGGAAACTCAACGCTCTTTCACCAAAGGCATCCCGGGGGCGGTATGTTTGGCCATTGCTAGTAGTCTGTGAATCATTTTGGACACTCTGAGAACTTCGATGTCCACGCGTGGGCCCAAGACCAAGCCCATGGAGGGACGCATTTCTTGCAGGATACGCTGGCCTTGTAGGAGACAGGGCTTGAGCAGAATAGCGTTGAGCAAGGTTTGCGGTATATTGAGGTGGGGGATTATAGTTAGGATCTGGGACGCAAGGGTTGCAGACGCGGACTTCCTCTCCGCCGCCGAGCGCTGAATTGCGGAATGGCCCGAAGGCTGACATTGTGTTGGCATCGTCGTCGCCAGTCAGATCGATGATGTTAGCACCAACAGGAGGGTCTGTTGGTGGGTGAACGATAAACTGGCGTGGGATCGTGATGCGATGTGGCGAGCAAGCGGAGCAAACAACTCGTCCGCATTTCCTAATTGCATTTATCAGCATATTCGATTTTAAAACATATTCCAGAATAATACTCTATTCACACGCGAATGATCGGCGTTTGCTGTGAATTCCACGACTACGAAGCCAACATCGGAAAGAGCCCATTATGTGAAATTGACGTACCTGCAGTGGTGTTTTCGGTAAAAGAAAGTGAATTGGCTCCCACACACCGGGCAATGTGAAACATCCGAGTCGGGTTGCCACGCCGGCAACACAATGCTACTTTCACTCTCTCTTCTCACTGGCCTCGCCAAGCTATTCCGCGAAGGAAATGAAGGTGGAGGGGGAGGGCGACTCGGACCAGGCGGAGAATCAAGAACAATGGGATCAGAACCAGATCCCGAGCCCGCCGCCGTTGCCGCTACCACATCAGGGTGCATTCTAATACTCGAGGGACGCCTCATAGGCGACTCCGGAGTTGTCAACCTTCTCTTTCTATCAGGGCCCCTCACTGTTCTCGAAGGTTGCTCGGTCGGTCGTGGAGGTCGGTCGGGGAGCGTGAAGCGTGAGGGGCCGCCTCGTGACCGATTATCGGTCGAAGGGGGGATATTGGTGGGGCGCGGATGGTGACTACTATCATCCACACCAGACTCACGTAGGAAGTCCACCCACGTCTGTCCACCGTATGCATCTGGAGGCTGCGCTAGAAAGTGCGATGCTACAGCGCCATGGCTGTGATGCCGGGCTGGATGTACGACGCGGGGCGTGTCTCCGTCTGATTCGGTGCTGTTGTTCGCTCCGTCGAGCTGTCCATCGACCTGGTGGACAAGTGATGGAGTACTCTGGGAAAACCCGCGGCGGCCCTGTCTGCGGTCCATGTTGTCTGGCTGTCGTGAAAGAGCAGTTGGGGCTCTCGGGGCCTCGTTGGAAGAGGTTGTGGAGGAGGAAGAGGAGCTCGTCGAGCGAGCTGGTCGTTGGAGGGGATGCGACCGGAGGCTCATAGCAACATGCCGCCAGTAGGGCTCGTATGGGAGGGCTTGTGGTATCGGGGCGCGGGTAGTCGAGGTTGGGTAGGAGGGAGAGGCAGCTTAGTGGGAGAACGCTGGGAGAAGCCTTTTAGTAATTCGCTACTTCACGATTCTGTAGCTTTCCATTCGCGTCAGCCACATCTACAGGTCAGGACCAAGCCTTGTGTAGCGCAGGAGGGCACTCACGCTTCAAGGAGGTTGCGGTGAAGCTGGACGTTACTGCGGGTCCCTGTCGGGGGTGAGGGGCGTTGTTGATGCGTTTAGCGCAACCACCACAACGGTGAATACTTCGATTCAGAGGTAAAGGCGGAGCGGGAGAGAAGGAGGAACGGAGAGAAGGCTGTAAGTTAGTGTATCCGCTCCAAGCCTCGCCCTTCGATTGCTTGGAGGGTGTTTTCTCGCTCAGACCTCAGGCGTCGAGGTACATGTGCTTATCACCGCCGGCCACGTCCAAGCCCGCACATGCCGCTCACGCGACCGCTAGTTCTGCCTGGAAAGCGTTCCTCCGCGCATCTGCGACGCCCAACATCAGAACACGCATTTAGCCATACAACCCCACATTCACACATTAATCACTCGCAGATCACTTTCTTATATAGAAAACAGAGTATCAACTTTCCATCTCACACAATGTGAAGCCTCTCCAAGATATTAATTCGCATGCTCTGTTACTCGTCATCTCGCACGACACATAAGAGTACAGACGCCCCCAATCGTACACCACGTTCCCAATTCTCGAAGACCGACACATGCTATATGCCTTTGCACCAACTCTCCATACTCCTATGCCCTGCTAAAAGTCATGTACGCGCGCTCAGAACGACATGTGACCCGCCCATCGGAAATGAAAGGAAGGAAAAGGAAACGCTAAAAATCGCTTTTGGATGGATATATAACAAGAAAATTCGTTAGTAGAAGTCTGTTCGCTGAAACCAACACTTCAATTACAATAAAGAGCCGTAACGCGAAAAGAGACTCCTCGGGAGACTGCAAACCGCAGAGTCTGCAGAGGCCAATCTGATGAGTATATCAATCAGCGAGACCTGCGCGAGCCCCCAGTAGTACTAATACTCCGACTCCTATCAACAAACTCTGCCGAAGCCTCAAGATGCGACCCCGCATCATATAGATCTGTGTGGATGCTGTCCCCTGCCATGTGCTGGTGAACGTAGCCTGTGCTCGGCGGTCGCTCGTTGTCGCTCTGAAGAGGTCGAGGTGGGTTGAGATCATCAGGGGCGCCGAGCTGGTAAGGATCGCTCGTGCCGTGGTAGATGCTTGATGCCGCTGAATGACCTGGAGTGCGCTCGGGGGACGGGGAAGGAGAGGGTTGGGAAGATCCGAACGGTAGCCGAATCGGCATTTCACCAGGTTTCGGGTGCAGATGTTGGTTGGAACTTGAAGGAATATGTGTCGACATCGGGGCGGGTGTACCTGGAGGTGATGCAAGAACAGTGGACAACCTTGGATTGTTTTCCAAAATGGCCCCGTCAGTGGACTGCGTTCTCCGGGAGCTTTTTCGAGGTAATGTAGGCGCGCGACTTGGATTGTGGCCTTGTGTAATCCTCGATGCGCGTGAGCCGATTCTACTAGGTAGCTCAATACCTCCGCCAGTCTCGATAGGACCCAGCGTAGGCGCCATGTCCGACACTCGGATTGCGTGGTAATCAAAAGGGTCGGCATCGCTACTCTTATTTGAGTCGCTGCTATCCGATGTCCTTGTCCTCACAACACCGATCCCTATCCCGGTAGCCAGACCTTCCTGCTGCGGTGACTTCACAATACCCGGTGGCGTGCCAGGATTATCTTTGTACGGTGCTTGTGAAATTGTTGGAGACTCGTCGTGCTCTGCCAGTGGCATCATTTGTGGCGGCATACGCGTGCTCCTCACTACCTCGAACCCTTTACCCTTCTCTTTTTTCTTTGCACCAAACAGTGTGAGACTTTTGAACCAACCAGTGGCAGATGACACCGGTCCCATAGGGTCTGCTGGCCCGGTCTTCAGTTTTCGAGTTGGCTGATCCGACAAAGCTGGACCGCGCAGACCATGATAATAGAAGTCCGATTCTCGGACCGAGTAATCAGTGTTCTTCCGTCGCTCGGCCAGGGCAGGATCCGAATCATCCTTGTGCATCCGTAGGTAAGCTGGAGTTATTGAGCTGCGATTCGGAGACCAGGAAGATGACCCCTCGCCTACATCGCCTGCCTCGGCTTGATCTGTGTGGTCTGCATATGGCGTATTGGTCAGGTCTGTACTTCCTCCTCGACCTTGCACACCAGGAATTCCGGATTCCATAGTCCCTTTTCTTGCCCTAGGGGGGCGATAATATGGGTCTGCCGTCTCCATTGTGGTTCCCATGGTAGGTCGCCGGGAGCTCTGGCCAGACCCACCTCCGATGTAGCTCCAGGGGGTCGGGTTGATTCCAGGTGTACCTGGGCTGGTTCCACCACCATTGGGATCTCCGCCTTGGCTAAACTGATCAAAGCCAGAACTAACGCGCTGGCTTCCAGTACCACCATAGGCTTGGTTTAAAAGGATCGCTGAGCTCCCTGACATACTACGAGGTCGGCTTCCCATCATCTGAGCCGATTTGCTATCGTCGTGAGCAAGCATTGCCGCATCCGAGTTGAGGCTGCCTCGTTGAGCACGATGATTTCGTTTTGACAGCTGGCGCTTACCAAAGACCTTGGTAAGGCCTCCACGTTGGTCGGTTCCAGCACCAGCAAGTCTTGCAACGACTTCGACGAATGTTTGGAGAGAATTAAGGAAGAACCCAAACACTAGGACTATGGCATGAAGTAGGAGGATCGAATACCCGATCCAACCTTTCGCTGCTTCTGACACTCCCAGTGATGGAACAAAGGCGATCATGAGAAGAGTGCTGAAAAGTCGAACGGATGAGAAAAAGGTGTGGTAGGCGTTCATGGATGTATTAGACTGAAACGGACGGAAAGCGTGCAATGTAAGTATTAAGATTACCTCGCAGATAGCGAGAATGATGATCTGGGCAATGCCAGAGGGCTGGATAGCGCCTATGGCTATGCCGCGGATGATGGTCAGTAAAACAGGAATGAAAGCAAATGGTGCAGCGTCGTCAGAATATGTGTTGTAGAGTGGACCGTAGGTGAGAACAGTGGGAAGGTCGTCAAAGAGATGTGCGCGCGGCCGAGTGGTGAAAATGAGCCAGAAGATCCAGGTGGCAAACCCCATGACCCCGATCAGTAGGACGACCGCAGTAGCTACGACGGACGCCGGCGAGCGTGGAGCCACCACCAGCTGGAATAAGGAGAGCGAGATGATCGGCAGCATGAAAAAATTGAACATGATGCGAACAATATTCCCGATGGTGAATGGCAAGTTCTTCCCCGTGAGATCTTGTTCCTGCGTGTTGGCAAGGAAGCGGAAGATCCACTGAGCAAAGAAGCCCAGTTGGATAACCAAGGTCACTACAACGACCAGTCCCAGCAACCACACAGCCATTCCTGCCCAGATATCCTGTTCTTCGGACATGCCAACGTACTGGCCGAGACGGGAAAGTCCATATGTTCCGTTGGCGAAGTAGATGCCGTCAACCAGACTCTGAGATCCGTTACCATGGCTCACGAGACTCTCGTTGAACAAGAGAACCGACCAGCTGGCCTGGCTGACGACTGGCTGGAAAAATCCAGGGTAGTTGAGATTTAAGCTCCCTGCTAGCACGATGAACTGAATGTACTGCAGGCAATCGCCAAAGCCAGGAGTGACGAGTCTGAGCAGATCTTCATCTCGTCCGTAATTGCTTGACCAGCGAAATATATTTGAGGTTCCCCAGGGACTACATGTCGCAGCGAAGACAGTTGCAATGGCCACGAGGGCGAGCACGGCTGCGGGTAGGTAGCAAAGCGCATCGGCTAATTTGCTTCCCAGGTCGGGTGTAATGTTGGCGGAGATACAGCCCAGATTGGGGGCATCCGCGTCTCCCGACACGATTCGCATGTTAGACGCGAAAGTCGCAAAGGAATAGGTGCTGTAGAAGTCATGACCAACGGTGAAAGCGGGAAGTTGGTATGGATCACTTGCGTTCGCAGGTTGGTTATTCTTATCGTGAAAAACGGGCCCAATTGGACAAGTTGCGTTCACAGTGGCTGAGCAGAACTGTTTTGGGTCGGAGTTCCATGCCGTGTAAGTCACAACCTTGAAGTTGGTGAACAGGGTGGTGTACTTGGGATTCGTGGGGCTGATATCGACTATTTTTCCAAACGTACTATTGACATCGTTCCATGAGGGACTGTCCATTCCGGGGTACTCGCCCGGAGTGCTCTGTCCCGTCACATTGCCGTATACTGTGACGTTCAAGTTATGGCTCGGTGCCGTGGAGTTGAATGAGGCCCATACATGCAGCGGCACGAACTGGAGACGCACAGGATTGGTGTCCTCGCGATATGCGCGGTTCAGGCAGTTTTCGAAGTTTATGAATACGGCGCTCGAGAGCGGGAGGAGGGTCGCGATGGTGAAGAGGAAGAGAATGAGGGCTGGGAATTCGCCGAGCAGATATTTCCGTCGTGTTCGTGGAGGTGGTTGGGACGGCTGTAGTGAGGGTATGTCTTGCTGCCTGTCCCCAAGTGAGCGTCCAGTTTGAGCGGGGTCGCATGCGGTGGAGATTGCCATGATCCTCCCCATACCCAGCTCTTCATGTTCACTCGGACTATTCATCAACGACGACCCATGCGATCACGTCGGTCGGAGCGACGACCAAACTCGGTTGATGCGTCCAATGAAAGCACCTCCTTTTGCGCGTTGATTGTGGGTATAAATGTGAAGGCTGACGGGTAGCTGAGGGGAAAAAGAAAGCTGCAGAGCGAACGGTCGACTGGCGGGGATGAGACGGTGTCGGCGGCGATGTGCTGGCAGGAGCGATGCGGAGAGAAGTCGTCTAGAGTTACGATGGGTTCATGCTGCGGTGTGCAATTGTCAGGCAAGCGAGTGTAAGAAGCGAAGAAGCGACGGCATAGGGGGTGAAGAGCAAGCGCGATGTAGGTTTGGCTGAGGCGATTGTTTGTGAGACTCCTGAGGCGGCTCCAGGCGGGGTGCGGCGTGCTGAACGTTAAGCGTCAAGCAGTGGCACAACCCGCAAGGGACGCGGCGGGCGAGAAGCGGCAGTAGAGCGAAGCTACTGCAGCGACAGTGTCGTGGATAGGGGAGTCGGGGTGGCGACCGAGGACTAGGAGAAGAGGTGCGAAGCGGCGCGCGAGCTCGCGAACTGATGATGCGGAAGAGGTGGCTCACCAGCAAGGCGGAAACCTGGGCGATATTAACGAGCAGCTATCTACCGGGAGTCAACGTCGTTATGACGCGCACCGTGTTAGATTAGGAAGTGTCGGTATCGTTGTGAGTCTGCACGTTTGGGGAGACGGACAGCAGTCGAGATGGTGTCGGGCGCTTTCGTTGCAGCAGCGTCCAAGCTGGGGTATTCATAGAGACGAATACGGGCCTAGTGTTGCGGGAGTGGCGGTCTCGCTGGTCAAACGTCTGGAAACACGCCAGATGAGGCCTGGCCATTATCTAAGGTTGTCATGTTTGAGCGTTGCGTGGAATAGCAGACAAAATTGCCCATGGATCTCTTCTCATGAAGGATCAATCACCAGACGAAAGCATCAAATATTTCGCACCTAAGGGTGAGCATTTCGAGAGCGCTGCGTATATCGGGTAACGGCAGCGCGGTGGTTGAGGCGCAGGGCACTTGGCACGCCAGCTCTGACAATTTTTGGCAGCACTCGCCCATGGCGTTTCGTCGCGCGAAACTTCGTTGGATCGCACGAAAGCTTTTCCTCGGATTGGTCTCTCCGCACTACGAGTTTCTTCTTCCCTTTACGCTTTGTCCCAGCAGTGCTCTCAGCTGAAGAAGATGGTCTGAGGTGCGAGATGCAAACTTTTTGGTGCCGCGCTAGACCTGATGCCGAGGCTGCCCCCATTTGCTGGGTCCAATGACGCAGCCACACGTGAGTTCCACATGGGTGGCCATTCACTGGGTCTATCCTTGGCCTGGATTAAAAGAAGCATAACATCTGGTGACGTTGAAATTTCTTCTCATACAATCAGTGTTCGACCTGGACTCGAAGATGAATCATGCGTCAGCGACCGGCAATACGCTCCTTGCTGCGTACCAAAGACAATTCTGGATGAAAGTTAGAAGGATCAATATTGATCTGCACTGTACCATGTCCATGACAGAGAGACTTAATATCAAAAACACAAAGTAGATTTGGCCAATCCGTCCTTTCTTTTTTTTTTCTTTCCTTATACTTCTGAGCCACTCACGTGCCACACTGTTGGCCAAAGCTGCAAGCATAATCAGTGCTCCAATTGCTATTGTCCACTTTATTCCTGGTGAACTTGGCAATAAATGGTGTCTCACGCCACTCCTAACATCTGAAACATATACGAATGCCTGCTCTGAAAAAATGACGCGCCGAAATCCAAGCATGCCATGACTGAACCTTAATGCATATATGGGCGACATTTGGGCCAACGACGGAAACAACAACTCTTCCAACTCACAATGATGGACCATTTTGGCTTATAAGGATGCAATGGTTTGTTTCCACAAGTAATTACTTCATTAATCATCTGCATTCTTGTTACGAATTCATATATATTCGAGCCAATCAAGGAGGAACTCCGCAATGCCCCGCAATGCTGCTAACCATGCCGCAATCTATCCTCACCTTCCCTTTTCCCCGACCTCTCACCATGCCACGACAACACACTAAACTTACACTTTTTAGTTTAGACGCTTGAGTAGACTTGCCAAAAGAGTAATTTGGTGAAAGTGCATTTGGCCTCTGATTCGGTTGTACTCGCGAGTCAGCGATATCAAACAAACCGCCAAACTCATGGGCGCCACACTCTCCCAACTCTTCCCACCCGCACCAACCCTCACAGAAGCCAACCTCCCTTCCCAAAAAGGCAAAGTCTTCGTCATAACAGGCGGCACATCCGGCGTTGGTCTTGAGCTCTCCAAGATTCTCTATAGCGCAGGCGGAACCGTCATTATCACCGGTCGCTCTACCAATTCCCTCACCGCAACCATCAAGGATGTCGAATCATCCTCTTCCTCCGCGGAAAAGGGAACAATTGAAGGCGTCGTGGTCGATCTAGCTGACCTCCGCACCATCAAACCGGCATCGATCGAGATCCGGAACAGAGTACCGGACATCAACGTCCTCTTTCTCAACGCTGGTGTCTCGCAGCCACCGACTGGAAGCAAAACAACTCAAGGCCACGAGCTGCAAATGGGTGTCAACTGCCTTGGTTCACATCTCCTCGCAACTCTCCTTCTTCCTGGGCTTGTCTCCGCGTCCCAGAAATCGTCTGCACGCAACGATGCCCCAGGCTCCGTGCGCATCGTCTGGACCTCTTCACAAGTTGTAGACCTCAGCGCTGAAGCCGGCGGTTTCAAAATGACTTCCATCACCGCCCCGCCCACAAATGCTGTCACGAACTACGTCAATTCAAAATTGGGAAACTGGTATCTTGCACACTACTATTCTACCTTACCCCAGGTCAAAGATAATAACATTCTATCAATCACGCAAAATCCAGGGAATCTGAAAACAAATCTACTAAGGGGCAATAAACCGATGTATTATGCGGCATATTTTTTACTGTATCCCGCGAAGATGGGTGCGTATACAGAGCTTTGGGCTGGCTTGAGCTCGGAGCTGGGAGTGCAGGATCAGGGGGGTTATGTCGTTCCATGGGGGCAGAGACATCAGAGTCTGAGGAAGGATCTACTGGACAGTATGGAAGTGAAGGCAGCTGGCTTTGTGTCATGGTGCGATGATCAAGTGAGGGAGTTTAGATAATATACCAGGCAATGTGAAAATCAGGGTAGAACTAAGTCCTCCGGTTATCATATACAAGGCGATTGGAAACCAGTGAGTAATATCTTTATCAGCAGTAAATTCCGCATTGTCAAAAGCGATTGGAATTTGCAGAGAAAAGTTAATAATTTGACTCTTCGTAGAACTTGGTTTGATATCGTTAGTTCCATAGCTCTGTTCTCAAACTCTCATATGGCAGCAAGTGTCCCACCCCATCTCTACCAGTCTCAATCTCATCCGAACCCTCTCACTGTCTATATGCATCTCCTTTCCTCGTCTTTGAGCCCTCTTTCTTCACTTACGCACTGTCGAAGTAGTCCCTTAAAAGTTGTCGGCCATTCAATCTATTGAGTTGGTTGCTTCACTAAAATCGAAGTAATGTTGACCCGTGCAGATGTTCTCTTCTATGAGAGTTTGTATGGCTAATTCTATGGAGATGACCTTCCTTGCAAACTGAACTCCCCAAACAGCCCATGAACTCCGGGATATCGGCTTTAACATCAGGAATTAATTGTTCCACGATATCTGTCGGTATACCCGCCCGTGAAATGGGAAGGTCCTATAGACGCTGTTAATCGACTGCCCGTGGGTTTCGCAGAACGCTAATCCACGGCGGTGCAAGAGCGCAGGGTACGGTTGGAAGGGTACGGTAGAAAGAGTATGTATTGCTTGTGACCACGAATCTTCTACGTAGCAAGGGCTAGCAGCGACGTCGAAGTCCTCTGCTAGCTTGCCAATTGTAGGTTTTGATTCTCGGGTGTGTCCTCCTTCTAAATTGCCAGGGCCGTATATTTATGCCTGTGCGGATCGCTCGCTTAATCCACTGTAATACCAACAATATCGTCTTCAATTCAATTGGAATAATAAAATGGTACAGATGCATGTAGTGTTGTTTTCTCTAAAATTCAATGATTATGATCTCAAGGAGAGGATTGTTTCCACTACAATTTGAGGGCAAGTTGCCATGTCTTTGCCTTTGCCAAAATCTCAACGTCAATAATCGTATGAGCTCCAGCCACCCTCCAAAAATCGCCTAGATCAATTGATGGCTATCTTGTGGTAAGAGGATCTGAAGCATCGTCTGTTTCAATCTTGCTTTGGTCGCTTCATGCTATCTGTCTCTCTTACGAATGTTACATCTATCAGAACTAACGAAGTCTGCTCCCTCTCGAAAGGAGAAGACGACATAGTCATGAGCTTTTCCTGTCCTGGACATCTGAACTGAAGGGTCGCATGGACTTGGATTCTTGTCCAAAAGTACGAGAATCACAAATATGGTAGCCTTACGGCGAATGGTTATGGGTCAGGTATTTTCTGGAACACAAGTGATGTCTTTTTGGTGACGTTGAGTTCGGCAGATGATGCTCATTAGCATGGACGACCTGCAACCAATAACACTGCTTTAGTATTTTATTCACGAGCCACTGTAAAATCTCCCTGTCAGTTTTATTCCTGCTCAATGCTACATATTTGTTACTATATACCGTGTTCGGCAAAATCTTAACATCTGTTAACATGAATTTCTTACATTGCTTTCCCTATTTGTCTACTTGCTCTGCTCTATCTCTATATAACCCCTCCTTTCTGAGCAGATCTCAAGAAGCATGGTCAGGGTTGAACATGTCTGAAGGCACATAGTGTAAATATTTCGCCCCACTTGCCTGTTGGATCTGTCGAATGAAGAAGCTGTATAACGATATCACGATTATTGAAGTGGAAAGAAAGCCCGGCTAGCGAATAGCGCTATTCTTCTTTTGGGACTAGCGCTCGCGAATTCTCACAACAACCTTCTATTTCGGGTTAGATCTCATATAAACACCATGCAGATGTTCAATTCATCCGTCCATATTCCCTGCGACTTTTACATTTCCGTCAAGCGTTCGATAAGCACGTACTCACACCCACTATCAGGTACAGCAAAGCTCCTGCTCTCTTGTTGGGTTAATGCAATCGCCAGAAAGCTTCCATAGTCTCTCGCAACTTCCTAAAAAGCACATATACCAAGATCTAAATGCCAGGTAATTATGACATTTCTAAATTACGCCATATTTACGAACTTCACCAAATAGATAAGCTTCCTGATAAGCTTCCTTCCCAGTGGATATGCCGACGTGCATGATTATCTATATGCAACACATGAGTGCTTGTATTTGCAGTATGCAGGGCGGTTTTCCGTAGCGTTATATATATGAACTCTGCTGTAACCCTTTATTCCCGGGTGAAAAGATTGCTTGTAGCTCTCTTCACGTCAATTTTTTCTACAATGGCTCAACCAGCTGGACTTGCGCTTGATGGTGGTGATCCGAGATTACAAGGGACTGTTGGTGGCCCGACGGCGAAGCGTCTGCATGATCCGAAGTACACTCGCCTTCTAGCTTTCTTGATCGATACTTATCCCGCGTAGTGTGACATTCGAGGAGTACATATACTACGCTAAAATCGAACGAGAACGCGAAAAGGCCCTTCCAGATGCTCACCACAACCCTCATGCCTTCACATCAATCTTTAAAAAGGAGAAGCTCGCGGGAATCGAGCCCCCACCAGCAGTAGTAACAGCAGCCACTGGAGAGAAAGCCACGAAAGAGGGCGTGGCACCACCGGAGGAGTTCGGGATCGTGGCAGATGAGGACTGGTATCAGGCCGCCAGAGCATTGCGGACTGCTACTTGGGGTGCTGTGTTCTATCTCATTACTACTGATGTGTTGGGACCTTATTCTGTACCGTATGACATCATCTCATGGCTTGGAAAGCTTGAGCTTACAGAAGTAGTTGGGCAATGTCACAGATGGGATATGGACCTGGTGCTACCTTGTACACAGTATTTGGAGCTTTGGCTGGATAGTAAGTTTCCTCTTATTCCGATATTCATGATGGCACATTCCAGGGATAAAACCATCTTTAAAATCTCAGTTTCATGAAAACCCAACCTCTCTGAAATAGCTACACTGACACCCACCAGCACCGGTTGGCAGATCTGGCGCATGTTTCTACGTCTCGACTCAACCATCTACCCATTAAAATCCTTCGGCGACCTTGCCTTCCGCATCTACGGCTCCTGGGCGCGGCACCTCGTGAACATCCTCCAAACCCTCCAACTCATCTTCAACGTCGGGGTCATCGTGATACAGAACGGGCAGGGTCTCTACCAAACCAACAGCAAAATTTGCTACGTCGCTTGCTGCATCCTCTGGATGTGTCTAGGGATTGTTCTGGGGCAGATACGGACGCTTGCAAAGTTTGGCTGGATTGCAAATCTGGCAGTTTGGATTAATGTCGCGGTTATGATACTTACTATGGTAATTGTGTCACACAACCCCCCGAATTACGTAGCGTCGGAAGCTTCAAACGGGCGCGGGAAAGACTTTGGACCCATCGCCACATATGCTGGACCACCGCCCTACACCGAGGGCTTCCAGACTGGGATATCAGGTCTCATGCAAGCGGTGTATAGCTACGGCGGCGCCCTAATCTTCTGCGAATTCCTTTCCGAAATGCGGAAGCCGGCTGACTTCTGGAAAGCTTTGCTGATCGCGGAGTCCTTCATCTTCTCGATATACCTCTTCTTCGGCATTTTTGTGTACAGCTACCACGGAGAATTCGTCATCAATCCCGCTTTCCAGGGCCTCTCCTCACAGGTAGCGCTCAAGGCCGGAAATATCTTGGGCCTAACCTCGGCGCTGATCGCCGGAGCACTGTACGGAAACATTGGTATCAAAGTCGTCTACGCGAATGTCGGCGTCGAGCTCTTTGGAGCTCCGAGTCTGGATCGAAAGAGCGGGAAATTGCTCTGGGTGGTTCTTGTGCCTGTGTACTGGGCTAGTGCTTTCGTGCTCGCTGCTGCTATTCCGAATTTCTCCTATCTTTCGGGGTTGGTAGCGGCGGTCTGCATTCTACAGTTCACGTATACGTTTCCACCGCTGCTGATGTTGGGCTGCGATATTCAGGTCCATGCTATCAGTGAGGGGGAGGGCTTTGACCCAGCAACGGGCAGGACGACTAGGAGGGATGAGGGATGGAAGAGGTGGGTCAGGGGTGCGAAGAGATATTGGTATGTTAATATCTGGAATATGGTGTTCTGTCTTGGGGCACTAGTGACGGCTGCGCTCGGGATGTACTCGAGTATTGAGGGGCTGAGAACGGCGTTCAAGGCAGGGAGGAGTACGTCATTCAGCTGCAAAGGTCCTTTAGGGTCGGGTTAGAGGACGATTACATCCTGAGAGGTTGAGGAAGTAGCATGGAAGTGGGAGTTAAAAGTTGGAATAAAATGGAAGTTGAGGAACTGGGAATTCTTTTTGAACAGCACACAAATCGATGGTCTTGAAGATTTGCAGTATCTGCAAACAGAAGGTGTCACATGTCCTACATGTTCCACTACTGCCTATTATAGTTAGATCCCCGTGGCGTGGGTATACATAGTCCTCGTGCGAGCTATCAGCTCGACCCGGCTTCCACACTCCTCATATATACATTGATTCTTTAGAAGGCTGACTACTTCTACCATATGTGATGGAAGGAATAGGGCGAGATAGCTAGGAATCAAGAGATGAGCTGTTGTGAGCGGTATGGGGCTCACTAATTTGTCACGCCTTGTTTCCGGTGAGATCAGGGCTGCCAACCGGACGTAGTACGTACCCGTAGTACGTGAATTATACGGTCACGTGATACGTACGAACGTAATTGATTTGTGAGCCGTAGTTTTCGTTTCGTTTGGCATAAATCCTGTACATACTATGCCTATACGTTAGTAACTTTGGCGGCGGGTTTCGTGCCCATTGGAGGAGGTTGTTTACCTGTTGGCATAAAGCTATTTGTTACTAAAGTCATATTTTGTTGCAGCCACAAATCTCCTATGACTCGTGCAATAGGGGGACCATCAGTGACTTTAGGCATCTACCTCCTATACCTGCGTATCATCGTGATACAGCAATTTGTTCAATCTTCCTAGGCATCATCCGCGGCCACATCAACGCCCTCCATCTCCTATCAAGCAAGTTCTCAATTTGGCAAGGCTCAGTGATAGGCGTCTAGTTCGCGCCTCAACGCTGGCGCGGTGCGACAACAAGCAGGTATCGCGTGAAAACTAGCTCCGCGATAATCAAACTGCCTCTCTACAATAAATAATCTAACGTCGCTTTAGATTGTTATTAACCCACCTATCTCATCTTACGCTGTCGCAACAATCTTCAATCTAAAGCTCACAACATAGCAGACAAGTTTGAAAACTGGCGATCGCTCCTCTCACAAGAAAACTCGTTTCGCAACGCTATCATCAATCCTGAGCATAGCTATAGCATAGGAAAGAACTGGCTGAGCAGGGGAGTAGTCCAGAACGAGTTAACTGCTCTAGCAGCTCACATAACAGCCACTACGCCCACGTAACTTCTCAATTTGAGGCGAAACGTACAAACGTAGCAGCAATTTCAAACGTTACTTTTACGCTGCGTACTTGGCTCTCAATTCACCCTTTACGTACGAACGTACCAGCAATCTGAGAAGTAGCAGACACAAAAAGGGCGAGCCGTAACGTAGTACGTACGGTTGGCAGCCCTGGATGAGATCTTCTTGTTCCTTATCCGAATCTGGGTAGGTGATTTGTGGAGACGGTAAGAAGTTGGGCTTTGACAAGAGTAGTACCAGTACTTGAAAACAACGTATTTTGAAATATCAATCGATTCCTAAATGTTGGTATCACATGATTTCTCAGCGTTGATATCACGTGATTTCCCCGCTCTGGCGGCAGTCACATGATCAGCTTTCTGAGTCAAGGATCCTCAAGGATCCTCATATCTTAGAACCTTAAGAATATCATCACCACACAAGCAGGACACTAATACTACAGTATTGGAGCCCACTGCTACGTGGTAATACATTTAACTAGTCAATTACCTCTACTGTGACTATAAATAACCTTGGGGTTACTAACACTAATTAGTTTCTTTTTGTTTAGGACTTGAGTCTTTGCGCACTAAACAGATTAAACCCTACACTATTTACTCTTAACACAGTCTTAAGGACCCCTATAGTTTCTACAACTTTAAGAAACACCCCTCTAACTATCTGCAACTGCGCAGAATTACACCTTAACCTCCCCTCTAAACCTAACAAGATTTAAAACACCCCTCTATAAATCTCTACCCCTTACAAATCTCCACCCCTTCGCAAAGATAACAACTAAGAAGATGACAACTAAATACAAGGAGATAAAGACAAAATAGAAAGATAGCATTAAGATTAATAATAATACAACTAAGGAACAGGTGAATAGATACATAACCTAGAAGTACTTGCAATATAGGACAGCTATAGACAGAGATCTATAGGAATGCTATTAGGAGGACTTTAATACGTTTATAGAAGAGGCCTTTGCTCTTATTAAAAAACGCAACCTCTAGGAGTTAAAGTTATTGTAACGGCGCAGGATATCAGGACGATCAGATTCGGGTGCGAATCACTACCGAGGCATATGGGAGTGCACGAGTGAGAACGAATACCCAAGATTGAATTGACACCTATAGGCCGGGTACGAAAGGATATTCAAAAGCTGCCTGATCTAACTAACGACACGACTGGTTTATATACACAAAGAGAGATGAGAAAGAACAAAGCCGAGGTACTATAGGTTTAGATAAGGACCCGTATCAGAGTTGCATTAGGCGCTGGTCAGGAACTAAGGTAATACAGGTTTAGGTATAGATTGAGCCTGTATTAGAGTTAAGTGGGGAGCAGGTTAGGAACCAAAGTCCTAGTGGTTTGGGTAGGGATAGGATCTGTATTAGGATTGGGCAGGGAGCGGCTTGGTTACGTGATAGAACAATTGTTTAAATTGTTACACTACCCCCCCTCCTGGTAGACAAATAGTCCTATATTTGTAAGGTCTGCATTGCCCTTGTTTGTCCTTGTAAACTGCGTCTAAAACTAGGGTGAATTACACAAAAAATTAGTAATGCATAATTGTGGCACCAAGCTGTTGTTTGGTCAATTCTTTGTTGTTGTAGTGGAAGAATTATGATAACCACCACACAATTGCTTTTACCTTGTTTTCTTCTCCAAATAGGGTGCTTGTTAATAGACAAATGAGAGGCTTATATTTCTTAAGGTAAAAGAGGAGTTATTTTGTTGTTGTTGGGGGCAACCACTGTTTTTCACCAGTATATCAACAATCCTACCTTCCTATTTTCTTCTCTTGCTTAACTTATCATACATTTCTCTTGCGTACGTATTGTTTTGTCTGTTTTCTATTATTGTTAGTTTAGTATTGTTGACCTGTATTACAGCTTTACAAACACATACATACACACCACGCAAACATGCCGCTCCACGCGCCCCCTAGTGCTTCTGCCTTAGCCTTTTAGGTTATTTGCCTTTAGTCCTGCCGTGCGTTCGCGCGTAGCACAGCTGTACTATACAGTTTTAGGCGTCTAAGCTCAAAGAAATGCCAGTACTGCATTTCTAAGAATAAGAAGTGCAACCCTGTAAGGTTTTATACTAAGCTAAATTACTAGTAATTTAGTAGGCACAACAGTGCTGTTGACGCTGTTGCAGGTTCCCTCCTTTTGTAAGGATAAGTTTGTGACCCTCTAGGGTGCTTTAGCAGTGTAGGAGGCAGCAGAGGAGGGTGAGGAGAAGGAGACTGCATTTAGTGCTGTTCAGGCAGCTGCCTAGAAGGTAGTGTTGATTGCCCAGGTTGTAAAACGTCAGGAAGCCAAGCTTTCTGTAGTTGACGTTTAGGTGGCTTTGTTTTATTTAAACGCTCAGCTGCTCCAGCAGGTTACCTCTCTAGAGACACTTGCATCCTCTCTGGAGACGCTTGTATCCTTGCTGCGTAATAATATTAGTAGGCTCTTGAGTGGTACTGGAAAAGGCAGGGGTTTGGGAGGTGTTTAGGGTGGTTGGGTAGGCAGAAAAGGAGGACGGGGTAGAGGAAGAGGAGGGCGTGGTTGTTGTTGTTAGGGGGCGGAAGGTAGTAGCTGTTAGGATGCAGAGGATGGTAGTTGTCAGGAGGCAGAGGATGGTAAAGACAGTACCTCTATCTCTAATCCTCCTACCAACTTGTTAGATAGAGCAGAGGGTAGTAATTGAGTTGGACAAGTTCTAGATGTACTTCTAGCACTATTCCCTACAATAGTATGTCCCTTTAGGGAGGACTTTCTCTACTCTTACTCTGCTCTGTCATCTTCTAAGTAATCTATGTCTTCTACACTAGCTTCCTAAGCTTCAATCCAACAACTAAGTGCACAAGGAGGTCCTAGCTAATTTAGATACTTATTGTAAAAGGCCTTTAGCTTATATAGGGCTCCTATAAAGTTAGACGCCTTATACCAAACTAGGTTGGGATTGTGGCCTACCTATTTAACCCTGTACTTAAGCTTGTTGCAATACAACTTGCTAGCTAATATCTCTTCTACTTCCTATTCTTTAACTCTGTTAATAGGGATACTAGGTAGTTTTAGAGCTTCTTGTCTAGGTAGGGGGTCCTAGGGGTCTTTGCATAGAAGATTAGGTGCAAATATGTTAAAGATCTTTGATCTAGGAGGCAATTCCAACTAATAGGAGTTACCCACTTGTTCAAGCACCTTAAAAGGACCTTCCCACTTATTAGATAGCTTTTAGCTAGGACGTTAAACTGCCAAGTTGTGAGTATCTAGGTAGACTATATTACCAACTTCCTAGTTAATTAGTCAGCAATGTTTGTTGACCACTGTTCACATCTAATCTTAGGCTTTTTCTATGTTAACTTTGGCTGTTTCCTAAGCAGCGTGCATGCAGGTGGCCAATTTTAGAGCTTCCGCGTAATTAAGCTTGTTAGTAATTGTAACAGGCTTAGCTGAGTGTTTCTAGTCCTAACTCTGTCAAGGTTTAGATCTGTATAGAATATAATACAGAGTTATACCAATAGCTGAGTGGGGCAGTAATATCTAAGCTTAGTTGATTATTGGCAAGAGTTTGCTCTAATTGTCCTAGTAGAAGGATACAAAAGGGCGCAGCCTCTAGTTAATATACTTGTTCATAATTTCTGTTTGTCCGTTAGTTTCTTTATAATAGGTGGTTGACAACTTAACTTTGGTGCCTATAATCTAACAGAATTTAGACTAGAAACTAGACACAAACTAAGGTCTGTAATCTAAGATGATAGTTTTAGGAGTATAACTAAAGCAATATACCTATTAAATAAACAAGTTGGCCATGCCTTATAAGTCAATTGTTTTGTAGCATGGGATGGAAATCGCCTGTTTTAATAGCTAGTTAATTACTACTATTATCTAGTTGTAACCAAACTTGTCCTTTAGGAATTCTTTAAAGTTAATGCACAAGTGCTGCATAGGACAATTAGGAATTAGGAGTGGGTAGATTAATCTAGGGATTTAGGTCTGTCTTGGATGTGCCTTCTAACATGCAATGCAATTCTAAACATATTGTTTACACGTAGCCTCTATACCTTTCTAGTAATATCTTTAGGATAATAACTAATAGGTTTTTGTGGCACTAGGGTGAGCTGATAACAGTTAGTTGTGTGCTTCTTAGATAAGACAAGTAATTATAGGGGAGTCCGCTGAGACACACAACTAGTTACTATAGAGTAACAGTCTGTTCTCTATCTAATATTACTTTGGCAGTAGTTTCTGTTCTAAGTTAAAGGAGGCACAGTTCTCTTAAAGTAAGGCATTAATTAGCTCTAGCAAATCTAAAGACATGGCTTCTTCTACGCCCTAAATAGTGTTCAACGTAGCTACACAGGTGGTAGTCTGCTTAAGGTATACTAGGGCTAATTTAGCATTGATTTAGTTGTTAAGTTAGTGTAGACCAAGTAAGACCTGTGATTGGTTGTCAATTTAAGCTAATCTTAGATTCTCTATGTCCTGTTCTTAACAACTAAGAATATTAGCACAAGCATTATCCTTGCCTAGGGTGTACACAATTTAAAAGTTATACTAAGCTAATACATCTGCCTATTAGACCTGTTGTGAATTAAGCACCTTAGTAGTTATAAAATATTCTAACAAGTAATAATTAGAATACACCTAGGTCCTAGTTGTAACAGAGGTTAATTCAGCTCTCTATAGTTGGAAGGCAGTAACAATTGCGAACAGTTCCTTGTTATGTATTTCCTAGTTAAGTTCTAAACTAGACAGGACCTTGCTATAAAACGCCACAGGATACTATTTTCTGTCTGCGTGTTTCTGCAAGAGGGTTCCTGCTACTACTCTATTAGAGGCATCTGTTTCAACCTTAGTCTCTAATAAAGGGTTAAAATAGCAAAGGGTAGGTATCTTGAGTAATTCTGCTTTTAGCTTCTTAAAGGCTGCATTACACTCCAAAGTCTATACAAAAGGGATTGCAGGGCTTTACAACAAGAGGATTAGTTTTGTAATTTAGGAGAACTTAGGTACAAATTGTTAATAGAAACTACAGAAGCCTAAGAAGGATTTCACGCCTGTAATTGTAGTAGGCTTTTTCTAATTGCGTAGGGCTTCTACCTTGGCAGGGTTGACTTCTAGTCTAGTGTTAGTAAGGATATACCCTAGGTATTAGGTCTAGGTTACGTGGAACTTGCTTTTCAGGATATTAATCTGGAGACCAGCTTAGCAAAGTTAATTAAATACTTTCTTAACATGTTTAACATAAGTAGCTTTGTCTTTAGAGTAGATTAGGATGTTATCTAGGTAAGCAATACAGAAATTGTCTAGATAGTCAATTAACACGTTGTTTATGTAACGCTGATAAGTAGCTGGGCTGTTACATAATCTAAAAGGTAGGACTTTACACTTATATAATCTGTATTAGCTCTAAAAAGTAGTATACTCTTTAGAGGTAGGGTTAATCCTAATTTTGTTGAAAGCTGCACAAATATCTACCTTAGTAAAGATCTTGGCTTTAGTAGGTCGCGCTAGCAGTTTGTCTATACACAGTATTAGATAGGAATCCTTGCGGGTCAAGGCATTTAATTTGTAATAATCTACACAGATGCGTAGACTACTGTTAGGCTTCTAAACACACAACAACAGGGATGCAAAAGGGCTCTTGCTTACTTTAATCCAACCTTTTGTAAGGTTGTCTATAATATAGGCCTTGGTTGCTTTAAGCTCCTCCACATTCTGCTTGTACAAGGGACTATAGTAATTTAGAAGGGGTTTAGTAAGCACTATCTTGTAATTATAGGTGCAATGTTCTGCAAGCTAATCTGCCTCTGTCTAATTAAACAAATTATAATACAAACTATAGATTTTTGGCAATTGTTTGTTCAACAACTGTTTATTATCTGGATTGTCCATGAGTACGTCCTGTTTCTCTTCTAACACCTGTTTAATCTTGTACAAGGAGGTTATAAAGAATTTGTTTTCCTTTCTCTTTATATTAAAATAGAAGGCGTTGGCAGAAATTATAGCAATTAAGGCTGTTTAGATAACAACTAGAGCAGTCTTTGTTTCTAGCTAATTCTTGTTAGTTTGGAGTGCTTGTAGTGTTTATAGAAGGTGGGGGACTAGAATTTAGTTAATTTTTAGAAATTGGAGTAAGCCTTAAATATAATGTACTGTGGGGCTGTAGGTCTGTTAATAACTGTCTTGTTCCTATAGGAGATCTCTTTGCCTTACATCCTCCTTAGCATTGTGATCCTGCTTAGGACAGTCAACTTGCATAATAAGGGGAGGGGAAGGCTTGTAGGTTAGGGGATATTTAGTTAGCTAGACAATCTAATTTTTGTCTGTATTAAGTAGGAGTTTGAATTTGCGTAGCTATTTAATTCTAATAATACAATCCTAAGAACTAAGATCTATTACTACAAAAGGGCAATTYTAAATAGTGCGTCTGTYAATTTGCATGTAAAGGYAGATGTATTARTAAAYRTAGGTCTTAATTRCGTCTTRGAACCCTTTTACTACAAGCTTAAAAGGTAGGCGTTGGATAGGAACATAAAGGGATTTAGATAGGGATTTTGCAATTTTTGTATTTAGAAAAAGAAAACCTTGTGCGCTAGTATTAAGTAACAAGCGTAATTAGATGCTAGCGCCCTGTGAACATAAAATAATTAGGACTTAGAAATGTTTTCCTCCAAACAAGTTTAATAGATCTATGCCTGCTAGATTATACTTGTTTAAGCCTAGGACAGAGAGTTTTCCTAGGCGTCTCTGTTTCCTACCTAATATGCATTAGGATTAAATTCTTCAGCATTAACAAACTTATCTTCTAGTTCCTGTTGTTTAACTTTAATCTTACAAATTCTAGGTATAGGACAATTGTTCGCGAAATGTCCTAGCTTGCTGCAGTTGTAACAGGTACTAGGGGTTAGCTGCCTTTTAGGGGCAGGTGTTTGACTAGGCTGCTAGGGGACAAAGGGTGTAGACTAAGGCGCTGCAGAGCTTACATACAAAGGCTTAGAGTTGTTGGCGCTGTACACAACCTTGGGAGCTACTACAGTTAGCTTCTAATTCTTATCTAAACTAGAACAAGAGGTAGAGGAGGAAGACATTAATAAAATCCTGTCTATTGTTGGATTGTGCCGCTGTTCCATGTTGTAGGCTGTAAGGTGGCAAACTATCTTATTAAAGGAGTCCTCCTATAGGTGTTTAAACCCAAGGTTGGGCATCCTTAGGCTAGGGGTAATCTTCTTCTATAGGTAGAAAGACCACTCTAAAGGAGATACAGATCTGCTAATAGCTACACTAAGGAATTAAGCTTTAAAAGCAGGAAAGGTTTTATTCTTCTCTATGTTTAGTCTCTAGAAAGCCTGTTAGGCCTCTGCTTCTTTGTTGCTAAAGAGGAAATAGGATTAGAGCAGGGAGATTATCTGTTCTGCATTTTAGAACTTATTCTTGGGCAAATTAGATAGGTATTGGGGTTCTAGATACTTTGTAGCTGTTCTAGAAGTGTGTCCCTATACAAGATTTATACATGCGCGTTTACTCCAAAAATAGTCTGCATTAATTTCTAGTTAGTTAATAATTAAGGCTTGCCACTGTTTGAACGTAGGATTCTCGCCATCTAAGAGTTTGAGGATGTTAGGCGTTTATTCTGTGAGTTTAATCTAAGATAGTCCTAGGGTGCCTAAAGGGGATCTTGTGGCAGGAGGAGCAGGAGAGACTTGGGCGCTTATTATAGCTAATTTGGTAGTTRGTAGGGGTTGTTCTAGGGGGACAGATTGCGTCTGCATGAAACGCTCTAGCTAGGCTTCTAAATAGGCAATTTGCTCTACAAGTTGGGCATGTCTCTAATCTAACTCTAAATTAGATAATTCTTCAACTTTAGGTTCTGCAGGTGCAGATTTAGTTGTTAGCAGTAGAGGTGGGGGTTTGTTGCGTGGCTGGGTTGCTTTACCCTTCTAGCTAGCGCAATTTCTAGACCTAGTGGAAGGTCCTAGGGTTGGTTAGGAGTCAGACATTAGTGTTGTATCCAATTCCAATAGGTTATTAGTAGTCTCTAAGTTTCTACTGTGGCGCAGTCTTTATAACTTTTCTAAAGGCAATCCTAATTGCAGAGGATAGGAAGTTCTAAACCTAAAGGCTTTAGTTAATTAGAGGTCTTGGGGATCTAATCTATAACTAAATAATTTAATATAACAGTGTGTGAGTTGTATGACCAAATTAGACGCGTCTTAGGGCTTGGACGTAATTAAACAAACAATTGTTGCGATATTATTAAGAGGCCGTCACTGGCTGTTGTAAGCTTTTAAATATAATGTAACAGCGCAGGATATTAGGATGATCAGATTTAGGTGCGAATCACTACTAAGGCATATGGGAGTGCACGAGTGAGAACGAATACCTAAGATTAAATTGACACCTATAGGCCGGGTACAAAAGGATATTCAAAAGCTGCCTGATCTAACTAACAACACGACTGGTTTATATACACAAAGAGAGATGAGAAAGAACAAAGCTGAGGTACTATAGGTTCGGATAAGGACCCGTATTGGAGTTGCATCAGGCGCTGGTCAGGAACCAAGGTAATACAGGTTCAGGTATGGATCAAGCCTGTATTGGAGTTGAGTGGGGAGCAGGTCAGGAACTGAAGTCCTAGCGGTTCAGGTAGGGATAGGATCTGTATCGGGATCGGGCAGGGAGCGGCTTGGTCACGTGATGGAACGATTGTTTGAATCGTTACAGTTATATCTATAAAGCAGAGGCGTACACGTACCTCTAAATAATAAGAATACTATAATTAGAGTATTACTAGTCTAACTTGCTTATAAGAATAAACAACACAAGTAGTTAGACAAAGAGATTAACCTTGCACTTGAGCAGGGCGTTAAATTTAAGTCTAAGCTACTATTAAAAAGGATCTCTAGTACAACTATTA
Source organism: Beverwykella pulmonaria (assembly GCA_001599595.1). NCBI lineage: Eukaryota > Fungi > Ascomycota > Dothideomycetes > Pleosporales > Melanommataceae > Beverwykella > Beverwykella pulmonaria. The sequence continues at coordinate 4,502,871 of BCHH01000001.1, forward strand.
AGTGTGTCCTACAGCAATCTTAAAACACACAGCAACCTTTCCCCTAGCATTACCTCTAAGAACCTCTAGTTTATGTACAACTACCTATAAATTAGGGACCTATACAGGGCTATAGCAGGAATCTCACAAACCTATTAAAGATGTACACAGATAAGTTTAAATACAGTAGAACAGGAGACAGCCTAGACTAGAAGCTAACTATCTTCTATAAAACCTGCAATTGTGCAGACGTACCCTAAGAAGCTTACCTTAAGGCATTTCCTACTATGCTAAAGGGAATAGCTGCAAGCTACTTCTACAACACTAATGTAGCTTAGAAATGTAGATACAACTTTTAGAGAGTTTGCAGACATCTTTAAAACTTTTTTAAGGGTCCTAGCTTCTATTGCAAGAATCTAGATAAGTAGAATAATGTCTCTCTTTCTAGTACTATTACAGAAAACTTAGGGAAGCTAATTAGTAACTACCTTAAGCTGTTTATTTTAAAGCTACTGCTATTGCAACATAGTCTTAAACCTAACCTGCGCACTAACAGTTTCCTCTACAACAAGCTTGTTACTAGTTGCTAAGGTATTCTAGCCTGTTAATACACAGTATTAGATCTACTAGAAGGAGTAGGACCCTTAATTAGCAAGATCTAATTGTTAATTATAGCATATAAGAAGGAGACCCCTAAACTAGTCTAAGCCTACTTTACAGACTGCTAATACTACAAGGATAACAATTAGGAACACTATAACTAAGGCTAAACTTGTAGACGTAGACCTCTAGGATAATGCTTTATCTGTAGCAAGGAGGACTGCTGCTTATAGAAGCACACAGACAAGGAGCAAGATAAGGCCAAAGCTAAATTTAAGGCTAAGTTTCCTCTATGTTATATAAATTCTAGTTGTTTCCCTTAAAGAGTTAGACAGCACATTGCAGACGTTAAGGACTGTAATCTAGACAGTAACTCTAATCTAGACAAATCTTTTAACACACTTGTACTTAATATAGAGGATGACAACTTCTATAAAGTCTGTAAAACTTCTAACTTTATTACTTCCTGTAGAGAAATTAACACTGTAAGTACTATCCTTATAGTAAATAAGTTAACTAACAGAGCTTGCTAACACGCCCTAAAGGTAGACTTTAACTTTAACTCTAACAAAACCTTACATAAACACAATAAAGCTAATCTATTTGTATATAATATAGTAACTAACTCTTGTTACACTTCTACAGAATTTATAAGTATTATAATTAATACAGGAGCTTCTAAGCGCTCTACAGCAGGACATAGCTAGTATCTTGCACTACAAGCTGCTAGCACTAGTCTAGACATTAATAAGTTAACAAAGGGACAAGTTAACGTCTAGTTTGGCATTGGCTTAACTGCGTCTATTAGCTTAATTAAGGTTACTACACCTATTAGCCTTGTTAAGTTCTATGTTGTACTAGCTAATACTCCCTTCCTACTGTGCCTAGCAGACCTAGACAGTCTTAAGTACTACTATAACAACCTTACAGATACCTTAGTATTACACTTAAAGACTATACAAGTTGTACGCTGCTTTGGACACCCTTTCCTACTATAGGACACTTCCCTCTAAGTGTATCTCTCCTAATCTTTTAACTCTAACCCCTGTTATTTAACTAAAGCAGAGCTACACTGCCTACACTGTTAATTTAGACACCCCTTAGTTGCACACTTAAAATAACTACTTGAGAGGTTAGGATATAATAGTAACACTAAAACTCTAAAGTTTATTACTAAATACTGCTACTACTGTTAAAAGCATAGAAAGTTGCCTAGCAGATTTAAGTTTACGCTTAAGGATAATGTTAACTTTAATTACTGTATTGTTGTTAACGTAATATATATTAATAGCAAGCTACTACTCTACATTGTTAATTAAGCTACTTAATTCTAAGCTAGCAGATGGCTACTAAACGTCTTAGCACAACACACATGGGACATGCTGCGCAGCTGCTAGATTAATACCTACCTAGGCCCTCCTAACCTAATTGCTTATAACGCTAGCAAGAACTTTGCTAGTAATAAGTTTCACTAGTACACTATTAACGTAGGAACAGAAACAAAGGCAGTTCTAGTTAAAGCTCACAACTTGGTTGGCTTAGTTGAGCGCTACTATAACCCTCTCTGCTGCATCTACAACATTATAGTTAGCAAAGTACCTAGTATTAGCAAGGATCTAGCACTGCAGATAGCTTTTAAGGCTCTTAATAACTCTGCAGGACTAAATAGCCTTGTACCTACACTCCTAGTCTTTAGAGCCTATCCTTGCATAGCAACTACAGACACCCTATCTGCTATAGTTACCTAGCGCGCAGCCGCCCTTAAGAAAGCTATAATTAAGATTAACAAAATTTGCGCTAAACGCTAAGTAGCAGATGCACTTAGAATAAGAAACAGCCCYAGCACTAYAGYAATCYATAACCTACTACTTAACTYACAAGTACTTGTTTAGAGAGATAGAAACACAGGAAAAGCAGGAAGCTAGACAGGGCCTTATATTCTGTTAAGTCTAGACAGTAAATTATGCACAGTTAAACTACCTAGTAGCCCTACAAACTTCTACAGCACAGTTGTCAAACTATACCTTACAGAATTTAAAGATCTTAGAACTAAGTAGCTAGCACAAGACGCTCTGTCTGCCACACTTAAGCAATTAAACCCCTGTAGACAGTTAGATCTAGACTAAGGTAACTAACCTTAACCTTAGAAGTAAAAGTGCAGCAGACCTTGCAAGCACCCTGCCACAGCTAATACTGTAGATATTACTATCTTTCTGCAAGACAACAATCCTAAAGATAGCTAATACACAGCCTTGCGCCTAAAAGAAATCTTAGGCTTGCTTAAACAGGGTGTATTTAAGCTTACTACACTAAAGGACGTTCTAGCTAGTGCACACATCTTTAGCTCACGCTTTGTTAACAAAGTTAAGTTTAAAGGCACTAAGAAAGCCTTTAAGAAGTCTAGACTAGTTGTATAGGCCTATAATAACCCCTAGAAGAGCACTGTCCTTACACAATTGCCTACAATCCAACATATAAGTTAACGCCTTATCCTCTGTATTGCTGCTATAAAGCATAGTACCCCTAACCTAGAGGACAGACTGTATGTTAGAGACATATCTTAGGCTTACATACAAGCTGCTACAAACCTTGTTTGAGCAATCTATATTAGACCTCCTACTAAGCTAATTAAACACTTAGGACTTAAGAATAGCACTGTCCTAAAAGTTATTAAGCCTCTCTACAGTGTTCTAGAAGCAGGAAACTACTAGTACAAGACCTATTATAATTACTACGTCAACTAGCTAAAGATAAACCCTTCTACCTACAACCCCTGCCTTCTGTACACAAACAACAATAGCTCTAGCATTGTTAGCCTGCAAACAGATAATACRCTGTTTCTTGCTAACAAGACCTTTGCTGYAGCAGAGGAAAAGGAACTTAAGCAAGCAGGATTCTTAGCTAAGGAAAGGGAGAAATTAACTGTTAAACAAGCCCTTAAATTTAACAGCTGCAACATACAGATCTCTAACAGTTACAATATACTCCTTACTTAAGAGAATTAGTGCAAGAACCTAAGTCTTATTAATGCTAAACACCCTGTTTCTACTACTAGCTCTAGAGGCCAAGTACACACTGCTCTAACAACTAAGGAACAGTACGCTACACAATAAGCTAGAGGAGCCTATATTGCTTCTACTTGCTAACCTAAAGCTTCTTTTAATCTATCCTTTGCTACCTAGGTAACTAGTCCTAAGAAGAGTAATATTATAGCTTTAAACAAGCACATCTAATAGCAAGTTGACAACCCACACAGAGGCCTTAAGTATCTTAAGTTAGATGTTAATACCCTACGCCTAGTTGCCTTTACAGACGCCTCCTTTGCAAATAACAAGGACCTCTCCTTATAGATTATGTCACGAGCAACCTTCCCCTCCGGGCCATCCTCGGCCAGCCTTCGGCCAGGTCTCGGACCACGTGATCTCCGGTCATGTGCCGATATGTATATAGATTCCTTCCGAGTCCTGAGTACTCCTCAAGGATTCGTCTTGAATACACACTATACCCATATTTCTATCTCCTGCTGACAGTCTCCTTACAATTCAAATCCTTCATACTCCTACTCAGGAAGGCAGTTAATTAAGATTTTGGGGAAAAAACTCATCTTTTTTGTTACCTTACTATTATTAACGTCCACCTATTAAAACAAAACTATAGCAGGGACCCGCAAGACAGCTACAAAGAAAGATAACACTAATAAGGGAAAGCAGCTAATCTAAAGCCACCCCAACAATATTGCAGAGTCAATCCTGGACTTATTAGAGTCTAACAAACAGCTTAACAACAAAAACAATTACTGTCTTAACAGCAAAGAGACTAGCATAGAAGAGCTAGATAAAGTCAACAATTTTGTCAAGGACTTAGAGGTAGGGGATTAACAAAACCCCTAACTAGAGCAAACTAACTGTCAGAGCGCTACTAGCAAAGGGCTAGGAAACTAACAAGCTACTGCTAGTCTAGATTAGGGCGCCCCTTTGCCACAACACCTACTTCCTAAAAACCCTCTTTAGAGTTTACACTAATTAGAAAGACACCTAGCCACAGGGGTTAATAACTTACTACTTAGAGAAGGCCTTACTTATCCCTAACAGGGGCCTATTAACATACTAACGTTAGCCCTGTCTAATAAAGCCTTTGTGCAATCCCTCCTAGCAGAGTACTTTGCAGCCTAAACTGCAAACGCTCCCCCTAAGCAATTAGAAACACTAAAGAACTAGGTAGACTTTGCCTCTTAGGCCTTTGGCCTAAAGTTAAGCAGCCTACTAACAGATTACTCCTAGTTAACCTACAATAACACTAGGAAACTAATCTAAGTGCTAAACAACGTCTAGCCAAAGCCTAAGCTAGGAACAGAGTTTGGCATACTAACGCCACAGTAAGTTAACTAGTAGGCCAAGAATGTTAAAGGAGCCTTCTAGTACACACAAGTACTAGAAGACTCTGTTACTTATACATATTGGGCAATAGGTACTATACAGTACAGTATCTATTGAGAACTAATCCAACAAAGGATTAATAACAGATTAATTACCTCCTAGGCAGACCTACACTCTACTAAGCAGAAGCTTGTCTAGGACCTAGTCCTTACTAAGTTTAAGAACTACTAAAGGTTCTAGAACTATAGCTAGTGTAATAATAATACTGTTAACTCTTTTCTTCTTCATCTCTTAAAGAAGGAATTACTCCTGCTGCACAGCTTCTTTAAGCTAGATAATAGTAGCAACAACAACAAACTAAAGATTGCTTTTGTCTAGGTAAAGATCCTAGAAGCATACTGTAAAGAGTTACAAAGAAATAGCACCTTAGAGAACATGTCAATATAGGCAGACTTTAAGAGAGCGCTCTGTAACGCGGAAACAGTAGCCTAACCTGCTACTAGCTAGTCAACGCCCTAGCAAGACAACAGCTAGTCAACACCCTAGTAAGACAATAGCTAGGGCCTAAGAAACAAACAACAAGCCTCCTTACAGCCCTACTCTAAGGGCTAAGAGAAGAAACAAGACTAGAAACCTGCAAATTAGGGTAACTAGTCATACTCTTGCTAATTGTCCCTCTCACAAGCCAATAGCAACCCACCTAATAACTAAAGCTAAGGTAGGAACTGTAACTAGCAAGGCCACAACAATAGTTGTAGAAACAACAACTGCAATAGCTACTAGAAGACACACTAGAAAAACAGAAGCTAGGGCAACAACAACAAAAACTGCAAAGACAATGCAGAAAAAGAGAAGCCCTAGTAGCAAACCTTTCCTATCTGCAGCTAGGGCCTAACTTAAATAGGAAGAATCTGTGTATTGCAATAGACGTGTACCTACAAAGAGCTAACAGAGCCCTAATAAAGCTCTGCGCCCTCTATAACTTAGGTGCAGAAATTAACCTTATTAGCTAATGTAAGGTTAATAACCTTAAACTAGAATAGGCGCTTTTCTACTAGAAGCCTGTTGCTACTTTCTTAGACAAAAATTACTTAAAACTTAAAAAGCCTTACAACTTAACACTGCAATACCCTAGCAGTTTACAAGTTATAAAAACTGTAGGTCCTTAAAGATTCTAGGCAGCTAACTTTAAGGGATACAACCTTGTTTTAGGATACCTATAGCTTTAAGAAGCTAATCCTAAGATCTGTTTTTTAACAGGTTAAGTAGAATAGTGGAAGGATAAAGCTAAGCAGATTTAGTTAACATCTGTAGATCACCTCCTCCATAACATTACACAAGGAGAGTGAGCATACGTGCTCTACCTAGGGAAGCTTTTTATTAGTCTAGTAACTAACAGTGTTAAGAACGCTCTTATCTAGGAACTGTGTTAGAAAGGCCTTAGGCCTAGACTGCCACTTAGTAGACCTGTAGGACCTAGTAGTAATATAGTTTAAGATGCAGAATAGTTCTACTATTAAGGGTTACTCTAGCTAAAAAACATAACCCTCAAGATTATTAATCACCTTTAGAAGTGCGTGGAGGACCTCCTGCAACTCTCCTAGCTACTAGAGGCAACAGCATGTTAAGTTGTAGCTAGCATGTATAATAAGAACCTAAGGCGGGCAACACTACCTCTAGGCGTGGCCTATATCCTCCCCAGGGACAAGGAGGATGCTCTATATATCTTACCTAAGGATAATAAGCTAGACCCTAACAAACTAAGGTTTGTGCTAGAGGAACTTTACTATAGATAGCTTGCTTTTAGTAAGCATTAAACTAAGATCCTACATCCTAATAGGGAATACAATTACATAATTAAGATAGAGGAGGGGGCAAGGATACCTAATCTTCCTATCTACAATCTCTCTAGCTATAAATTAGATATCCTGCGTAATTACCTTAACACAGCACAGGAGAAGGGGTAGATCTGCCTAAGCAAGTCTCTAGTTAGTGCTCTAATTCTCTTTATTCCTAAAGCAGACAGGACATTAAGGCTTTGTGTTAACTATAGAGGGTTAAACAAAGTTACAATTAAAAACAGGTATCCTATCCTACTTGTAAGTAAAATAATAGATTACCTGTTAAAGGCTAGAATCTTTACTAAGCTTAATTTGCGCGACGCCTATTACAGGCTCTACATTTAAGGGGGAGATAAATGGAAAACAGCCTTTAAAACACAATACAAATATTTTGAGTATCTAGTTATGCTGTTTAGGTTAGCAAACGCCCTAGCAATATTCTAATCCTACATCTACAGAGCCTTAGGCGGCCTAGTAGATTGCACCTGCGTAGTGTATCTAGATAATATCTTAATTTACTCTAAGAATAAGGAGGATTACCTTAGGCACGTTGAAGAGGTCCTTAACTATCTCCTTAAATAGGGGCTGTACTGCAAGGCCAGCAAGTGCACGTTCTTAACTAAGTTAGTTAAGTACTTGGGGTTTATTATTACACTAGAGGGTGTAGTAATAGACCCTGTGCGGGTACATACAATTAAGGAGTGGCCTAAACCTAAGAGTTACAAAGATATTTAGGTCTTTCTTAGGTTTACAAACTTCTACTAGAGGTTTATCTTCAACTACTCCTCTATTGTACGCCTGTTAGTAGACTATATAATAGTTGCCTAAGCCCTGTTGCCTTAAGAGGGCAGGGTAAGGAAACGCAAATCCTAAAAGAAAACCTGTAAGGGTCCTACAAAGTAGAACTGTAAGTAGTCCTAGCCTAAGGAAGTGCAAGAAGCCTTCTTTATACTTAAAGAAAAGTTCTTGGACGCTCTAGTGCTCCAACACTTTAACCCCTTAAAGCTAGTAATAGTACTTACAGACACTTTAGAATTTGCTATAGCAGCAATCCTCCTTTAGCCCTAAACATTAGAGCTGGCAACTAATTATTATTAGAAGCTAGTTGCGTTTTAGAGCTAGAAGCTCTTAGGGCTAGAGCTCTGTTGGCATACGCATGACAAGGAGCTATGTGTAATTGTAGAGGCTTTTAAGGCATAGCGCTAGTACCTTAAGCACACCCTATTAACAATCTAAGTGCTCTCTAATTACAGTAACTTGCATTACTTTATAACTACAAAGGAGCTCTCCCCTAAGCAAGCGCATTAGGCAGAAGAGTTAGCCTAATTTAACTTTAAAGTTAAATACAAGCTAGAATTAGAAAATCTAGCTAATAGGCCCTTGCAAAGACCTAACTATACAAAGGGCTTTGCACTAGGAGAGGGGCAAGTATGTTGTAATGCAATGCTTCCTACTCTCCAACAAAAGCTTTAAATCTAGATGCTCTAGACGTCTAGGGCTTTAAGTGCTAGCTAGGCAGTACAGGGACTAGACCTCCCTAAGGAGGGGCTAGTAGCGCCCTATTAGCCTCCTAAAAAGGTTAATACTCCTAGAAAGGAATTCCCTAACATGTGTTTAGCTAACTGTAATGCGTTACTCTCTAAATTAACAGCCCTACCCACAGGCTAGGAGTGCTAGTGTTAATTTAATAATTTTAAAGCTAGGCATGAGAACTTTAACGTTACTAAGGGTCTCCTTTGGGCCCTTAACAGACAAGTTTTGTTGCTAAACATTCTTGTAATAGAAGCTACACAAGACAAAACTACTTACACACTAGAGATTCTAGACTGCCTCCTAGATTACATTAGGCAGGTTTAGGAACAAGATTTAGCCTATCTTACTTATAAGTTGCTAACGTGTTGGGAAGCAGGCGGGGCAAAGAAGGGCAGTCTATTTTAGGAAGTTAACCCTAATAGTGTCCTCTACAGGAATAGGAAAGTGTAGATTCCCAAAGATTCTGCTCTGCAGGAAAACATCTTAATAAAGAACTATAATAACCTAATAGGGGGCTATTATAGTATTAAGAAAACTGCGGACTTGCTAAGGCGCAAGTACTATTAGCTATACCTTAAGAGGGATGTAACAAGATATATTAGCTAGTGCCCTTCTTGTTAGCTAAACAAGATTAGGTGGCACAAACCCTAGGGGCTGCTTAAGTTACTCCTACTACTAAGTACGCTGTAGCATTACTACTCTTTGGACTTTATAACAGATCTCCTAAAGTCTAAAGATAAGAAGGGGAACAAATACAACGCAATTCTAGTCCTAGTTAATAGATTTACAAAGTATGTCTGCTATCTCCCTATTACTAAGACAGTAACAGCCTAGAGGGTAGCTAATCTGTTAATAAAACAGTGCTTCCTTGCCTACAGCCTGCTAGATACGCTTCTGTTGGACTGTAGATCTATGTTCACTAGCTAGTTCTAGTTAGATATCTGTTACTATCTTAAGATAGACTACTAGCTTAGTACAGCTTTCCACCCCTAGACTAACAGGCAAACAGAGCGCTAGAATTAGGAGTTAGAGACGTACCTGCGCATGTACATAAATTACAAGCAGGACAATTAGGGAGAGTTATTACTATACGCAGAGTATGCGTATAACTCTAAAACCTATGCATCTTATAAACACTGTCCTATATAAGTTGCCTTTAGGATAGACCCTAAGGGATTTAATAGAATACCTAATAAACACTAGCTCTGTAGGCTACTGCAGGTCTAGGACAAGGAAGCTAAGACACTAGAATTGCAACAGCAGGTTGCTAGTTATCTTAAGCAATAGAACAAGATGTGGGAGGCTGCTAAATACAGCCTTAAACACGCCTAGCGTAGTTAAGCAAAATAGTATAACACTAGGTGCGCTAACAGGTTCTTTGCTAAAGGAGAGCAGGTTATCCTACAAGCAAAAAACATTACAACTATGCGTCCTTTAAAGAAGTTTAATGCCTAGTTCCTAGGGCCTTTTACAATTACTAAACGCATTAGACGCTTAGCGTACTAACTAGATCTCCCTCTATTAATAGAGTGTGTACATCTAGTGTTCAACGTATCCCTCCTTAAACCTTAGGTCGCACCCTTAGAGTTAAAGGGGTTTCAACTAGGACCTGTACAGATTCTAGAAGAAGCTCTTTCTGCAGACAGATATAAGGTTAAAGGGATACTTGGACACTGCAATATAGTCTCTTAAGGAAGAGAGTACTTAGTAAAATAGCTTGGGTGGTCTAATAAGGACAACACCTAGGAACCCACAGACTATCTTAACAGATGCAACAAGTTGCTTGAGGATTACCTCTGTACCCCACAAGATGTGTCTTAGGGCACAGGTAGGAATAGGCAGGGCTAACAATAGACTGTTAAGGCTTATACCACCTCACACACTAGATCTAAGGATCTACTAAAACAACGCTGTGGGCGACTAAGAAAAGCCTAACTAAGGTTAGAAGCAATAGCAATTTAAGGAACAAAAAGGCTAAGGCCTAAGGCTTGCAGCATTACATATCCTAGACTAAATTAGCTAGATTACATGTCACTAATAATTACACATAAATACTAAATAATATGAAATTTAGAACCCTACTATTAGTCTGCCTAAGGGCTAGCTGTTGCCCGCAAGCACCCCAACAGCCTTTATAGCTAGTTAAAGGAAAGGAATATTCTACATTACTAAGAGCAGGGGCTTAACTTATAACCTTGACTAGTGCCTTGTGAGCGACGCGGAGTTATAGGAGTCCTAACCTTATTGCTATTAGGAATATTAGTCCTGTAGTAGTACCAACACTTCTTGCAATTAGTAGCTCTACCTTCTAGAGTAGCAAAGTAGCGCTCCTAGTACTTATCACAGACAACATTGCTAGGCTTCTTCTCACCCACACTACTAATACTAGCCTAGGGGAATTAGAACCTTGCAGCAGGAGAAGGGGTAGGAGAACTATTACCTTGTACCTGTCTATGTTGTGCTTATAAGAAGCTTGACGCTGTTTCCAATACTCTACCTTATCTAGGCTACTCACCTTAATCTTACGCTTAAGATTGTTGCTGTAGGCGGTAAAGGCGTCGTGAAGGTGCCTTGCGTACTTATAGCAGTTACGCCAATACTTAAGAACAGTCTTGTCTGCAATAAGCTGCTTAGGATTAGTCTTAGGGGCAGCAAGCAAGGCTTTAGCAGTCTTGTTAAGGGCGCGTTTAATTAGGAAGTCAAGGATGTTCACAGCACGCTAAAAGACAGGTTTAATCTAAGCGTGGGTTAGTAAAAACCCCAACAGCAGGCTAATAAAGGACCTACCTGCACGCAGCCGCCCTTCTTGTTACCCTAGCAGCTATTGCAAACGCTAAAAGGGGTCTTCTAGCTGTAGTATTCGCCATAGCGCATAACAGCTGCTATGCTCTCTGCACTACCTGTGGGTTCCTTTATAGACAATGTAGTAAAGGAAACAATACAGGCCTTATACTAGAACCAAGTTAGGCTAGGCTGCAACTGCATGTTTAGCAGCAGCTAATAAACATAATTAGGAAGGATAGAGTTAGAGACTACATAAGGAGCGCGCATAATAGGCGAGGAGGAGAGGGAGTTGTTGAGGTAATAGAGTTCAAGGGCAAAAGGACGCTCTCTTATATCTACCTAACAAGCTCTTACTCTTTTACCTGTAACTGTGCTGGCGCAGAGCCGCCTTCTTACTGCTTATAAGGAGAAAGTCCTTAGGTATTAGGTTAGTAAGGAAACATGCGTATGCTTCACAAGCATTACTCAACTAACATATACTAAATCTAGGGCTTAATCTAATAAAGGAACAGAGGTTCCCCTTGAGCTATTAGGTACACAGAGTGTGTCCTATACTAGGCAATAATATAGCTAAGGTGTCAAAACTACGTGGATTAGCCAAGATTGTTGTCCTAGAAACAGAAGTCTATAAATAACATATCTTGACCCAAAAATAGTTAAAAACAGCGACCCTACAGAGCCCGCGAGCACTAAGGGGGACAACTGCTAAATGCAACACCTACCTGTAACTTATACAGCGCCTGTTGAGTTACAGTTACCTAATTGTAAGGTTACTGTTAACAACATAATCTATTGGGTACGCAGAGCTGTGGCACTGCACAATCTACCTCTGGGCAATTCTCTAAGGAGTATCCTACTTAGTACACAGTTAGGGACGCCCTAAGGGACCTCCATACACTAACTAATGTCACCCTAGCTAGGATTTGTAGAGAATACGTTTACAGCAGGGCACTTACAGCGAATTGCCAGTCCACGCGCTATCTTATAAAGCAGATGGACCAGTTAAGGTTGTAACCTGTAGTTCGCTTGTAATAGACATTAAGCAAGAAGGTGTTAGGATAAAAGATCCCTGCAGCCCTATTGCCAGGCGCTTTAGGTGTATTTCTCCTAACACAATTTTTCCTAAAAGGGTTTTTCAGAGTTTAATCCACCCAAAGCATGGATAGGAAATGGCCAACGCTTGTCTAGCGTGGCACTAAGGAAGTCTAGAAGGTTCCCTAAATCTTTTCTGTATTAGAGGATCAGGACAACCCTCAAGAAAGAGGGGGGCTCTATCACAAGCAACCTTCCCCTCCAGGCCATCCTCAGCCAGCCTTCAGCCAGGTCTCGGACCACGTGATCTCCAGTCACGTGCCGATATGTATATAGATTCCTTCCGAGTCCTGAGTACTCCTCAAGGATTCGTCTTGAATACACACTATACCCATATTTCTATCTCCTGCCGACAGTCTCCTTACAGATTAGCTATGTTATCACACTTGCAGACGCCATAGGCAGGGCTAATATTATCTACTAGTCCTCTACCAAATGCAAGAGAGTTACTAGGAGTGTCCTAGCTTTAGAACTCTACGCAATAGGCTATAGCTTTAACGTTGTAGCAGTACTCAAATCTACAGCAGACTGCATCTTGTAGATTTAGCTACCCCTTGTTTTGTGTACTAATTCTAGATCACTCTATAACTGCTTAGTTAAGTTAGGCACTACTACTAAGAAGCGCCTTATAATCAACGTTATGTGCTTGCAGCAATTATATAAGCGTAGGGAAATCGCAGAGGTCAAATGGGTGGATGGAGACAGCAACCCTGCTGATTCTATGACAAAGAGCAAGGCATTATCCGCGCTAGGTTAACTAATCAATACAAATCACGTGGAAGTCAAGACTATAGGATAGGTAGAACGCGGAGCAGGAGTTACAGAATAAGTAGGGGTTACAGATAGGGGAAACGTGTTGGAGATTGTTTACAAAGGTTCTAAGTTTTAGTTTCTAGATAATCATTTCAGTTGATCTGGCGATCTAGAGAGTTGCTAGTGTTGGTATCACATAATTTCTCAGCGTTGATATCACGTGATTTCCCCGCTCTAGCGGCAGTCACATGATCAGCTTTCTGAGTCAAGGATCCTCAAGGATCCTCGTATCTTAGAACCTTAAGAATATCATCACCACACAAGCAGGACACTAATACTACGGTATTGGAGCCCACTGCTACGTGGTAATACATTCAACCAGTCGATTACCTCTACTGTGACCGTGAATAACCTCGGGGTTACCGACACTAAACGATACCTAGATATCAAATCATTCTCATAATTCTTAACCTATAAATTTTCTCCACAAAGCCGAACTTCGAGCTTGATAACCCCCCGGCAGACATTGCTCTATGTATATGCACTGCTCTCGCATGTGAATGCGCCTCTGACTGACCCCGCTGAAAACTGATGCTTAATATCCTCAACGCTAGCATATGTACCACAAATGAGCACCGCAATCCCAAACACAAAAACGACCGCATTCAACACACTCAACGAGATGTTCCTCCATCCAGTATACCACTTTCCCTCTTTAATCAGCTGGAACCAAAACAATGCCGGGAAGTAAAACGTGAACCCTGAAATAAATAGGGAGGAAATGAGCCCGAGCAGTGCGTTGAAGAACGGGATGGCTTCCGCGATGACCCATCCGATGAGCGTGATGATTGCGATGAGGCCAAGCCAGACAAGCCACCCGGCTTTGGTGTTGATATAGCGGATCGGCGAGTTCTTGAAACTGCGGTCGAGGATGTAGCGGCCCACAACCGTGCCGTTGATGGACCCAGAGATGAAAATGACCGGGAGAGCGATGCCGAATGCGATACGGGAGAGCGTAGATCCGGCGGAGAGCAACGCAGGGCTCTTAACGTCGACGCCGACAAAGGCGTAGACGAGCCCGCCCGTCAAGGTGTAGATGAAGATCTCGATGAGACCGAGCGCCCAGATGGACTTGACATAGTCTCTGGGCGTGTGCATTTCCGACATGAAGCTGAACTGGCAGACTGCGAAAGAATAGGCGAAGATGATGTTGGTGGTCGCTAGAAATGCTTCGTAGAAGGTCGTACCGGGTGGAGGCCACGCAGACCACGGTACTGCTGCAAGTCCGCCTGGTGCGTTGCTCGCCTGGATACCGGTACCGATGATAGTGATCATGATAGCCACGATAATGGACACGAAATCAATGTAACCTAGGATAGCGAAGTCGGCAAATGTTGGGGGGAGTGCAAGTACAAAGAGGATGATGGCGGCAATAATCCCCCAAATTAGCGCGCACATGCCCGTGTTCTGGACAATATTGATGAAGGCGATGGTTCCGGTCAGCGCGTGCGAGCCCACAAGAAGAACAAGGAAGAGCGCGAACATGGCGCCTGTGAGCTCATATCCAAATCTTCCCCATATGAGCTGCACAGCATCCGAGTAATGTGCAACATGGGGATATCGCATCTTGACTTGTCCAACGACATAGCTGGTATAGATGGCCACGAATCCGAGCCCGACACTCAAGATGACGCCGGCCACCATGCCAACTTTAGCAAAGGCGTTTGGTACACTGAGAGAGCCCAGGGCGATGGCCTCAACAATGAGGCAGATGGTCAGTCTTTTCCATCCGAGTCGGTTCAATTTCGCCTCGCCTTCGTGGATCGTGGTTACTTTGTTGAGTTCATGACCGAGTTTTGGGTTGCCCTTCTCCTGGTCGGAGTCTGTATCTTTTTCATACTGGGGCGGAGGTGGTAGCGACATATCAAATAATGATTCTCAGCACGGTGTATATAACAATTGACGATAACAGCGGGCCAGTGGGGCCAGATCTAGGGGAGGAGAAAAGTTTAGGAAGCGGCGATCCCGGAGAAAGGGACGATGGAGGAGAGAATATGGGGATGAGGGGGTCTTTAAGTGCGGAGCAGTGCTATGATTCTAAGCTATGTGAAAGGGTCAGGGTGTAATGGGTCATCTGGACGTTAATGGATCCATGGTAGCAGTTACATCTGGACGCGAGGCTGTCTGTGCGCCGGTGCGAAAATTCTGTAGTAAAGCGGGGGAATGAAAGCGTGGGAATGAAAGCGTGGGCATGAAAGAGTGGGCATGCTCATCCTAGTTGCTTGAACTCATCATCCCTTAGTTCTTACGTTGTGATCGAGTCTCTCGAGCTGCGGGTGGACTTACTATAGAGGAACAAGAAGAGAGTTTCCTTGATGTTCTCTCAGCTCTTCGCTTTCTAGATAAGTCTATCACAAAAGAATCACATCGTCATTACTTTCGTGATACAACTCCTTTGCACACTCTCTGAATCCCAGCACGATTTTCAACCTAGGCAAGATGATACTCTCGCCAAGAATTTCCGATGAGCTGCCGAGCATTTCCATTACTCAATTCGGATCCACCCGCCTTACCCGTTTCCGAGCACAGCCCTTGCAAACCAAATTTTTTATCCATTTTGATTAGCACACGGGTAGATGCGGATGCGAATAAGTGAGCCGGCGGCGCGCGCTATGCATTTCTCACGGTTGCTTGTCGGGCTCAGTAAAGCTTAAAATAATGACACCGAGGTGGTGGGTTGCAAGTGGGATGGAGATGCGAGCAGTGAGATAGCATCAATGCTAAGCGTACTGCAATAACGTTTCTTATCTGCGAAGAATTGTGAATGTCTCACTTAAGAGACGCGGGGTTTGGGGCCATGTACTGTACCTGTCGGACACCATCGCGTTCAATAACCAGATTATGCCCGCTTTTGCAGACAGGAAAATCGTGTTGACATGTGCGAAAACCACAGTATCTCTGAGATATATCTCATGATTGAGCACACCTGGAGAATTTCCAATGAATTTGGACACAAGTACCTAGGTAAGAATTGGATAGCTGAGGAAGTCACGCATCTGACATTCACTAGCCCGCTTTGGGCATATCTTGGCACGGATCGCTTGCTGATGAATCCCCGAAGCTCTTTCGACAACCACACCACACTACATTCTATCCACTAGGCATCCCTACTTGCTGACACTCATTGAGCGTTTGTGTTTCATCGCCTCATCGGAGACGCCACCAGATCTGTATTCTCGGAAGCGGAAGCGGACACTAACGTTCGGCCCGTAATTACTTACAGCACTTCAAACTCTCCCAGCTTCCCAGTCACAACAAGCTAATAATTGGCGACTGTGTCGAAGTAAAAGATAAAACATAGGCTTTGAATAGAAGATAAATGGTGGAGTACGTCGCGTTGCATTTGTAATAGTGAGATGTATGAGGCATTATTTCTCACCCACGTTAAGATCTGTGTTGTGAGATTCGGACATGCGGCTGCGGGACTGATCGCCTTTTCTCGTTACTCTCGATGAAAAGCGAAACGGCGATCGAACGCGTCGCGGGATTTTTGAGAGAAGTGAGGCTAGGTTCTGCGTGGGACTGGCCGAAAGAGTCGGACCGAAGCGAGGAACAAGACGGGAAAATCGAACATGGTTCTTTCTTCTCTCAACACAAACATGTCAGAGGAGGAGACAAAAGATATGAGAGAAGCGTACATGCTGGACACATTTTCCAAAATCAAGAATATAATCTTGATATGTTGCGTTAAAATCCACCGCACATGTCTAAGACGCATGCTTGAATTATTTTCTGGATTCCTACTAGATCACACTATGTGTTCTCTAAAACACACTTATATATGCCTACTTGGAAGTCGAGTTCAAGGTCTGTATGAAGTAGATATATACTGGATTTTCTTGCTTTGTAATTGAGAATGCCAAGCCATTTATAAAAATGTATGTTGGAGCCGTTTCTAGTATTCTCATGTTCACTTCTGAAGATAGAACCAGAGGAACATGATTGCTTGGGAGCCAACTCTACAGCTCTCATAAATTGACAACGAACCAACTCCCTTCACAGCAGAGCCAAGTTCAGTGTCAAAATGGTACATCGGAAGACTTCATATTGAAAGCATTCTTTAAATATTAAACCACGGCAGAGAGTTCGATATGCAGTCCGGAATTGCAATACAAACCTACTATGCACAAATCCGCACCCTTGAAAGTCACCAATAACCAAATTATGTCTTCACTGTAGTGCTTTGCGCTGAATCGCAATACCAACTCCCTATGTTGGGAAACACTCTCCACACAAAACGCGCATTATACTCCCATTGTCTTGCAACCTCAGATAATAAATCACTATTTTCTGGAATATAATACGTTTGCAAAATGCTGAGCAAGAGACCCTATCTTGTTCTCTGTGCATGAGACAAAAATCGACGTTCTTTCTCTCACACAGTAGAAGCACTTTCCACCCAACATGTGCTACCGAATATAACATTTGCACCAAATCCAATAAACTTTCCAGATATGTAGAGCTGGACGCTCAGAATATGTCCTCCGAAAACACATGCAATTCCTTGCTTTCCCACCAGACTATGGAGCAAGCTCCGAGCATACAGTTCTCATGTTGGCGCCAACCCCGGAAACACATACCCGATCGCGATGGAATATGTGTCACGCCTGAAGCTCCCGAAGGCAGAAATTTTGTTACCCAGCTTGTCATTCCTTTCTGCCACTCGGTTGCTTTAGATGTGACCCAAAACGCACAGTCACAAGAATCATGTGGGAAGCAGCCTAATAGAAAGTACCGCAGCGGAAGGCCATGGGCGGTCCGAATAGTGGATCGCCTTGTTCGTTGTATGGAAGTGCCTCGGATGTGCAAAATTCTGTTCTTGAAATTCTTATGATGTTCGTGTCCAGCCCACATATGCAACATATGTTTGTCTTGGGCATGACACCACGGGACACAACGTCCAACCAAAACCAACTAGGCAAGTCTCTAGGAAGAGAAGCACCAATTTTGGAGTCACTAAAAATGCGAATCAGGAAACTGGGTATAATTCATAGGTTCTTATAAACATCTTCGTTGTATCGACACAGAGCATGCATATACATTGTAGCAAAAACAGGAAAGTGGACGATGAACGACCCTAGAAAGATGTGTTATTATACTCAGAGAATACGAATAGTCACCAGAACCACCAAACTACTCCATTGGTCCGCTCCTCTCGACTAATGCTGAACTTTTGATACACAAAATAAACAAAGTACGCGCTCCTCAACAAATTCTCGGTATCAAAAAGAATAACGTATAACAGAAAAAAAAAAAAAAACCACATATGTCATGCCTGCTCTCTTCCCTTCTCTTCCACCTCAGTATCTACCTGCTCGGTCTTCTCCCATCCTCCATTGGCGAGTGTCCCGACACCATGACCTTGAACGGCAAGTCTCTACTCCCCACCGGTCCTGACCCTAGCGGTGGATAAGGACTTATATGCGCGGGTGCAGGCGCCAGTGGGGGAGGACCGCTGCTCTTTGGACGCGGAGCTGTTCGTGGGCCATACGGACTCGGATAGTTTTGTGGTGTTTGCGGTGGTAAGGGCGCGGGCGCAAGGGGCGGCATTGATTGTCGCGGGCCATGGGGGCTAGGTGGAGCATGAGAGGAGGTTGTCGGCTGAGGAGGGGCTTGAGATGGTGCAGGATGAGATGGTAGTGGGCCGTAAGAAGGGCCAGACGGCGGAGGGCCATAAGTGGAAGGTGGAGGAGGCACATAGGCAACATGCTGAGAATGGTTATGAGGCGGACCGTGGGCAGGCCTAGGAGGTGGGGCTGATGGAAGAGCTGCTAGTGGGGAGTTTTGCATCACCATTTGACTTGGTGGAGGAGGAGGTGGTGGCGGCGGTGGTGGCGGTGGTGGGGGAGGCGGTTGTGGTGGAGGTGGAAGAGCTGTTGCATATGCGGCGTTTGGAGACGCCACTGTGAAGGGTTGTAGAGGCGGTTGAACAGGGTATGGATCGTGGGGTATTTGCTCGGGACGAGAGAATGACGGCCGATGCTGAGTCTCAGGTGGGACAGGAGCGGAAGCAGTAGCAGTTTTGCTCACTCTCTTGCCAGCAGACGAGGCCGATTTAGTGCTAGTAGGTTTACTAACTCCATTCTTATCTTCCAACTCCTTTTGACGGGCTTTTCTCTCTGCCCACCAAATCGTCATAGACTGGCTTCGCTTCTCGCTCTTAACGCGCGGTTTTCGCTTCGATCCCGTTCCTGGTGTAGCCCCCGAATCCTCGCTATATGGTTGGTCGTACTGGCTCAACGGCGTGGTGGTCATATATGAATCAGTTATGGGGGTCGTCATATGTGGTGGATAGGCTCCGAGGTCCTGGGGTTGGGGTGTTGCCGGGAAGACAGTCGCGATAGGCTGCGGAGCCAGCATAGGCGGAGTCTGTACCGATCCTATTATTCCGACTTGAGAATGCGTCGAAGGTTGAGGGTCGATGGAGAACTGATTCTGCCCCTGGCTAAGAGATTGTAGCACAGCCGGTGTGCTGTCTGATTGTGGGGTGGACACTGTAGCAACAGAGGCTTCGTTGGCCTTCTTTCTTGGACCCTTCTTGATTCCAAAGTCACTACGTCTTCCTGTATTTTTGCTCCCTGCTGGGCGTCCTCGTCTGCGATATAATTCATTGAGTCCTTGCGCATCGCTCAGGTCTTCGGAATTAGCGTCTTTGGAACCTCCCTCATCACCAGAGCTTGCAATGGCCGATTCTTCTCGCATCTCCTGTATGCGCTGGTGGAGCAGAGCATTTGCAGCACCCTTGGCACGTTTCACTCGACCTTCTGGTTCTGGAGTTTCGGAAATACCTTGAGAGTATTTGCTCACGCCTCTCTTGCGCGCGCCACCCCACCCATTTCGCTTTGGCGTATTTGTGCCAGTACCAGTGCCAGTGCTTGGACCTTGATCGCCGACTTCAAATTTGCGAGGAGCTCGACGCTGCCGTTTTCCAGGCCGTCCTTCGTTGTCTTCTTCTTCGTCTTCTTCACTGGGGGCGGCAGAGTCGAGCATATCACGTGCACGTCGCTGGCGGAGTTCCCTCCCGTTTGCCTTCTCGCGACCAATGCGTTGCGAAAATGGGTCTTGGCACCCTGGAGGCTTCTTGGGATCGAATACATAGCCGTAGAGATCAGCTTCTTTCATGTCTTCGAACAGTTGAGGTGCCATGGGAATGCGGCCGCCGTTGCAAGGCTTCTTTGGAGGATGAGCATGTGGTGCAGTCTACAAAATATTAGCTAGGTATTATCACCTGATTTTTATGGTACTCACTCGTGCATCTAGCATGAGGTATTCATCCTGCCATGCTTTGAGGATCTTTTGAGTGTTTTCAGCAAGAAGATAAAGATTTTCAGTACTTCGCTGATATGCCGGATATTTTGTGAGAGCATTGATTACATGCTGAGTATCAGTCATTGGTTTAAACCGTGTCTGAAGAAGGTAGTCTGCCCTGTCCTCACATTCGGCTTCGATTGGCGGATCAAGGCCTTCAATCCAGGGGCCAGGAAGGTCGGAGTCTGAAAGCACATCGTCTTCTGGATTAAGAAGCTTACGCACTGGCTGTTCAGCAGGAGTCGAGGCAGGTTCCTGGGGTGTCTGCGAGCCCGACTTCCGAGTTAGTGGTAGCCTAGACATGGGTAATGGGCGCATGGCTTTGGCGGGAATCTCTTTTGTGGATGGCGGCGGGGTGCCTGCCGGTGTATTGGAATTGACCTGGACGTCCTCCATCTGCCCAATTCCTTCCTCGTTTTCAATGTCGGAGGAAGCATCGTCCATGACCAGGTCTTCATTGGAGGAAGTTAGTTCCTTGGCATGCTCGATTGGCGACGCCTGATTGGACGGCTCCTCATCGTCCTCTTCTGTAAGGGGAAACATGGGTGCAGCATTGCGAATTGGTCGAGTTCGTATGGGAGAGATGTCTCTTGCAAGTGAAGTCGCGCCTGAAATTCCACCTCCGCGACCTCGTCCCCGACCCCTGCCTCCTCTACCTCGGCCGCCGCGACCGCGTCCGCCACGACCGCCACGACCACCACGACCTCTAGACGAATACTGAGGAGGCGATGGTATATCGACCTCGCTCTCGTCAGATGATTCGAGTTCAGACTCACTGTAGACCGGCGGAAGTAGATTCGCATCTTGTCGATATGTTGATACTCGCCTCTTGGCCGGTTTGTCCTGGTGAGTGAGCGCGCTGAAAAACTCGCGTGGTAAACCGTGCACAACTAGGATGGGCTCATCATATTTGGCGTAAATGGCGGGACCAGACGCATCGATTGATGAATAAGTTGAGATATTAGAAGATGAGCGGGTGGCCTTTCTTGCGGCGGTCAAGTTGCCATTCGGAATTGGTTTTGGTGGTAGAGTGTCGACCTTTTCTCCTTTGCCCGGAGCTGACTTGGATCCTCGTCCCGAACGGGTTCGCATAGAGTTGTCATCTTTTGCTGCGTTTCGACCCCCTCGCGAGGACCCACGCAAAGTCCGGATAGCGGGCATGGAGAAAAGTACTTAGAAAAATGGTCGCACACGATAAGTGGGATTCATCGATCAAGTTGGCGTCTGCATGTACGGTCCCGTGAGGCGTAGCGTGGATCTTCCCGTCAGGGTGACAGGAGATGCAAAAGCAGATACAGAGAATAGAAAACTTCGCGCAGGAAAAAAGAGACCACGCATGCGCTCCTTGGTTTCAGTCTGATAGGAGTTCCTGAATGAGTCGAATTGAATTCGGCTGGCGATGGTGGAGGAGATGATGGAATGGTGATCTTTGTCTGGGGCGCTTTCTGTCTTCGAGTTTTGGAAAGCCTTGGCATCAGCCTTTCATTGGCTGCTTTGCTGACGCTAAATTCATAATGCCCGCCGGCCGCATGCCGCCGCGAGAGCGTCGTTCACGTTCACCACCAAGGCAGCGCTCCCCGCACATCTCCCGCTATTGCTACTGCACCCTCTCAAGAACTCTTCTTTACCCACCATGCCTCCAAAGACTGTTGAAGAGCAGCTCGCGGAGCTCGAAATGATGGGTGAGGAGGAGGTCGTAGCACCCCCGCCTAAGAGCTCCAAAGCCCCCAAAGCTACTCGGAAGAGCTCAGAGCGCGAAGTCGATGCATTGAAAGAACTCGAGGAGCTGGAGGCTCTTGAGAAGTTCCAGCGCCCCGACGTGCCCCGCATAGGTAGCCGACCCAACACCCCGAAATTGTCGTCGTCATCCACCACCTCGAGTAACCAACGTCGAGCGGGCATTGCTACCCCGTCGTCTACGGGCTCGGCACGAACGAGTGAGGACAAGGCGCCCCCGAGGAAGTCTGGAGAGAGCGCACGCTCATTCCACCAGGGCTTTGCTCCCACTGAAGAAGAACCCCCCAAACCAGCACCTGCGCCAGCTGCGTCCAGCGGCTCCTGGTGGGGAGGCTTACTGTCGACTGCCACTGCGACCGCAACTGCGGCAAAGAAGCAGGCCGAAGCAGCTTATCAAGAACTGCAAAAGAATGAGGAAGCACAGCGTTGGGCCGAGCAAGTTCGAGGGAACGTTGGTGCCTTGCGTGGCATTGGTAAGTCTATGGCGAGCTCTAGCCTGGCAATTCGACATAACAGTTTACGTTGCAAGTTTCAAAGCTAACAAAGTTCAGGTGGCGAACTCGGGAAGCGCGCCCTACCGACATTCACCAATCTCCTCCATACACTCGCACCCCCAATCTCGCAGCATGAACGCCTCCAAATCCACATCACCCACGATCTCATCGGCTATCCATCCCTCGATCCCATTATATATCAAACATTCTCCACCGTTATGGCACAAGTCGAGGGTGGTGATCTGCTCGTCATCCAGAGAGGCTCCGAATCAACGCATCGCCGTGGCTCCGTCGACGGATACAGAGGTGGAAGCAGTGGGTGGAACGACGGACCCTGGTGGCGCCATACAGACCAGCGAGATCTCAGCGTGGTAAAGGGACTGGTTGAAGGAACTAAGCTCGCAAGAGTCAGCGCTGAGTCATATGCCAACGACTTCTTTGCGGCAAGAGGAGGTGTTGAGGAAGCGGCCAAGCAAGCTACGGAGGTTCTTAGCGAGAGCAACCCCGTCCGGAGCAGTGACATTTTCCTTGCGATCCAAGCCCTAAGCTACCCCGCGCCGCACGATCTCTTCGGCGAATCGCCATCTTCGGACACGGAGAAAGCTAGCGGCGTGGAGAAAGCTGGCGGTGTGGAGGAGCATAAAGAAGACGATGAACTGGTTGCCCTGGCCATATATCTCTACGACCCCATCCACGGCATCAGCTTCAAAGCTCTCAGTCAGTCGTTCCCCGCAAAGTGGGTTGAGTGGCTCGATGCGCCCGTCCCGGAAGATGCTGGGGGTGACGAATATCAACTCCCTCCCGAGATTCAAGAGATCATCGAAAGCGGAGGCGTTGACCCGCGAGAATGGGTTGCTGATTGGATCGAGGAGACAATCAGCCTGAGTGTCGGCATTGTGGCACAGCGATATGTTGCCCGTAGAATGGGTGTTGGTGAAGGTGGTATTGGCCGGGGCAAAACACGCGAGGCAACTATTGAAGCTGGCGGAGGCGAGGCGGCGAGGGCTGGCATCATCTAATCTCTTTATACTTTCTGGTCAGCTGTTTTAATATCCCGTCACGGTGTCTTGGGGCACTTTTCTAGCACGGGAGCTCGTTGGTGTTCTCATTCTTTTGGGCGCAATAAGGGGTTCTGGGTATTCAATTCAGCCATAAGCTGACCTCATTCTCAATCGACGCTTCCTCCGTCTTGCTGTCACTCCTTGTTCGCCTCATTCGTCCGACATAAACTTGCGAGTGCCTGACGAAACCGATCCGCGACAATGCAATCTTGGGTATAGAATCCTCCCATCAAATGAGCACAAATTCAGGGATGTGCCCGTGCAGCTCATGTGCAATAAACTACGTTACTGCACTTCACCTCCCTCTTCCTATGTCTTGGCGACTCCTAAGCCTTTACGGTGAGGGGAATCCGATCCTAGCATTCGCATAGCAGCTTCTAGCATTCAAGCCTTGGCCTTCTTCGCCAACGCCGCCTCCTTCTCCTTCGCTGCCTTCTTGTCCCTCTTCCCTCCCTTCAACAGCTCCAAGTGTCCCGCTTTCTGTCCCAGCATGGCCTCGGTTTTTGTGGCTAGGCCTGCGGATCGAGACGTTTTGATGGCGTTGGCAGTAATGAGGGACGCCTTTTTTGGTTTTATGACGCGGTTGCCGCGTTTGGGGCCGAATGTCGTGGGCCTGGAAGGAAATATTAGTATCGTGGGTTGGAGAAGTAAGAGGGTTGGAGAGTAAAGTTGAGAAGGTGGCGTACTTTTTCGATGTAGACTTGGGCGCCTTCTTCACGGCGCCTTGAGCCATCGTGTCCTGCTCTTACGGGGTGTCGGAGCGCGAGCGTGCTGGCTCCGTCGTCTTCGCTGTTCAGTCGTGGTGTTCTCGGTTCGAATTTTGAAAAGTTCGCGAAACTCGGCTTGGCAGTGGATCCCCATTCTGGGGCTAGTCTTGAATTGGCAAGGTGCATTGTGGAGAACCGCCTTTTAGCCATTTCAACCTCCCCTCCCCCATGAGAATCCATCCATCAACCCGACGACCCGTTTCCAAGCGCGCGCACTGGGTCTCCAACACTCCCTCCCATCTTCACTTGTATTTGAGCAGCAATCTGCACGCCCAGTTGTGTAGCCGGAAGAATTTGCTTAGCTTCCGATCGTCGTGATGGTAGTCTTTATATGTACAGGGACGTGGTGCCGTGTTCATCTATCCCATATGAGAGTTTGAGAGATGGTACCTGGGGCCAAGGCTTCTGGAAGGTAGCGCAAGAGGGTAGTGGAGAATGTCCAATTTATCCTTATTGGAATACCCGGGATCGCCATATCGAGGCTGCGTGATGATGGCGAGTTTCCTGGAATTAGGATCGCATGCACGATGCACCCGAGCTAGAATATTAAGGGGATAGACAACAGTTCGGGGACTGTAGGTATATATTGCAAAGTCTTCCAGACGTAATGGAGAGGTGTGGGCATCTCTAAATTCTCTTCGAAGGATATTCCAAGCCGCCACAATGGAGTCGTTTCCCAAGCGCGTTCTTTGCTTGCTGTGCCTCTTTCTGTTTGCTTCTAATCTCGTTGCTGCGCTTGGTCAGAAGCCAATTATCGACTTCACAGCGGGAAATGGAAGCTACCTGCTTGCGACCCGCGATTCGCATGTCAACCTGATCCTCGACGCCGCAGATTGGCCTGGTGTGCTCCGCGCCGCCAACGACGTTGCTGTAGATTTTGGGCGCGTTACGGGGCTCAATGGATCAGTGACGGCCACTGGGAAAGGTACACTGAACGCGGCAAATATCTTTAATGTTACTGGTATCAACAAGGACTGGAGTGTTGGTGTTGCGAAAGGGAATGGGACTTCCAAGGGCACGATTATTGTGGGGACAATTGGGAACTCGAGTTACATTGATGGGCTGATCAAGAGTGGGAAGATCGATGTCAGTGCTATTGAGGGCAAGTGGGAGGCTTTTATCAGTGTCGTCGTGAAGAACCCAACGAATGGCACTGCGGAGGCGCTGGTCATTGCTGGTAAGCTCCATAAACCATCCCTCTGGCAAAGACGCGGCCGAGGTACTGACGGTCTGTAGGTAGCGACCGACGCGGGACAATTTACGGTCTCTACGACGTATCCGAGCAAATTGGCGTCTCGCCATGGTACTGGTTCGCCGACGTCGCGCCCAAGTCCCACGATTCCATCTACGCCCTGCGAACCGCCAAAGTCCAGAAGTCGCCCACGGTCAAATACCGCGGCTTCTTCATCAATGACGAAGCGCCCGCTCTGACAGGATGGATGAACGCCCGCTACCAGAAATCGAAATATGGCTCTGCGTTTGGAGCCGACTTCTATTCGCATGTGTTTGAGCTGTTGCTCAGACTGAGGGCCAACTATCTCTGGCCTGCGATGTGGAGCAGCATGTTCAACGTTGATGACCCACGCAACCAGCCCCTTGCAGACGAATATGCGATTGTTATGGGATCCTCGCATACTGAGCCTATGGTGCGCGCCACCAAGGAATGGAAAGTCTTTGGAACGGGTGGCGAGGAGGGTTGGCAGTGGGCTACGAATAACGCGTCGCTCTATGAATATTTCACTGAAGGTGCGCAACGTGCCAAGCCGTACGAGAATGTCGTTACCATCGGCATGCGCGGATACCACGACACGGCTATGAGCCCCGATACCCAAACCGATGTCTTGGAAGCTGTCGTTCAAGCCCAGCAGAAGATTCTTACTGAGGTGTATGGCGATGCGAGCAAGGTTCCCCAGATGTGGTGCTTGTATAAGGAGGTGCAGGATTACTTCGAGGCAGGCATGGCAGTTCCTGACCATGTTATTCTGCTGTGGACGGAGGATAATTGGCAGAACATCAGAAGGTTGCCGGTTGGCGACGAGAAGAAACGATCGGGAGGCGCGGGTGTGTACTACGTGAGTCTCATGGAACAGTTATGATAGATTTTGTACTAACCTTTGCCAGCACTTCGACTATGTTGGTGACCCCCAGAACTTCAAATGGATCAACACCATCCAGCTCCAAAAGACTCGCGACCAAATGCGCCTCGCCGTCGACCGCGATGCCGACCAACTCTGGATCGTCAACGTTGGTGACATTAAGCCCTATGAGATCCCGCTGAGCCACTGGTTCGACATCGCGTACGACATTGATCTCTGGGACGAGAAGAGTGTGCCGAAATGGCTCGAGGGCTGGGCTGCTCGCACCTTCGACGCCGAGCACGCTAAAGCTATTGCTGAGGTCATGGATACATACAGTTTTCTCGCTAATATGCGCAAGTTTGAGCTCGTGGAGCCGGTCACCTACAGTATTTTGAATTACGAAGAAGCGGACAAACTTCTTGCGCAGTGGGTGGATATTGGCAAGAAGGCACAGGCCTTGTATGATGCGCTGCCAGCCTCTCAACAGGCGTCCTTTTTCGAGATGATTCTACATCCTGTCTTGGCTGGAGGAAACTTCATTGACATCCAGGTAGCGGGAGCAAGGAACCAGATTTACTCTGGGCAGGCGAGGAATAGCGCGAATGTATGGTTCCAGCGCGTGTTGGATGGAATGAAGAAGGATGCTGCGTTGACAAAGGAGTATAATTCGCTGCTCAATGGCAGATGGAATCATATGATGGATCAGACGCATCTAGGTTATCAGGGATACTGGTGAGTCCTTTTTCTTCAATCCTGGAGAAATTGAACTGACTCAAAGATCAAGGCAACAACCTATGCGTCAACGTTCCCCCTTCCTCAGTTGGGTAATGGACACGGAGCGATCGCTCGCCGGAGATATGGGCATCGCCGTCGAAGGTTCCAACGCGACCGTGCCCGGTGACGATATCTGGCATAGTAATGGCGGCGGCTCTCTCGACCTCCCTTCAGCCACTCCTTACACCCCGCCCCGCTGGATAGACATCTTCAGCGTCGGCACACAACCATTTAACTGGAAGATTGCTGCAGAGCCCTTCGTCAAGCTCTCTAAATCCTCCGGCACCCTCTCGCCGACTGACGAGGATGTCCGCGTCTACATTACCATCGACTGGGCGCAGCTTCCAGCAGGTGCAGGAATGAAAACTGTACTCAATATCACATCGTCGACAGACTACGGAACACAGTACAGCATGCCGACCGTCAACTTACAGCTCAACAACACAGCAATCCCGTCAAGCTTTACAGCCGGCTTCGTCGAGTCCGCGGGCCAGGTTGCCTTCGAAGCAGAACACTATACGCGTCTAACCCCTGCCGGGAACCTAACATATACCGTGCTCCCGGGCTACGGACGCACAAAATCAGCTGTAAAGCTATCCTCCAACACCGCCGAAGCACTAACCACCTCCACGGCTCCCGGTCTAGAATATGACTTCTACACCTTCACGCCGACGACCGCGGCCAAGGCCCTCAACTTGACACTGATCCTGTCGCCTACGCTGAATGTAAATCCGAAACTTCCCCTCGCTTATGTAGCTCAAATCGATGATCTGCCTCAGCAGAGGAGGCAGTATGTTATCGATCAGAAGCAACCCCTATTTCCGGTGGGCTGGTTGGAAGCTGTGGCGAAGAGCGCGTGGACGAATACGACGAGTTGGGGAATGGTACCAGTGGGAAAACATACTTTAAAGTTGTGGTTGGTTGAGAGTAATGTAGTATTGCAGAAGGTGGTGTTGGATTTGGGGGGCGTGAAGTATAGCCATAATGGGCCGCCGGAGAGTTATAGAGTGGGCGGAAACTCAACTGTAGCTAGGAGGCACTTTAAAATTGGAGCAGAAAAATAGATGGGTCGCGGCTTAGGGGTCTTGTTTGATGTATATATTCTTATGACAATTAATCAACACTCAATCAGCACATATGCTCGAAGTCATTCACACACTACAGATAGACTACTGTTCCTTATTCCTTAATTCCTCGTCTTGGTTTATTCGATCCCTTGTGCTGTCCTACACTCAGCCCAAAAGAAAATCAGGAAATGGCGGAGTACTACATTCCCTCATAGCGGCCGGTCCCGGCTTTCCATATTAGCACCCATCTATTTGCACGCGTGCACAGTATGCAGCTCGGCTGGTACGCTAATTTGCCAGCACTGTCATTCCAGTTACCGTGAGGACGCACTATTACTACTAAGGTATCCATTCGTACACTCAAGTCCCACAAGACTATCCTAGCAGCAACGAGGATGGCGAAAAGCAATTGGAAGATCTTTATGATGATGGCGGTACCCTGGTTAAGTTGAAGGCCCAGCTAAGTGGTGGGGGTAGGTGGGTGGAAGGGGAAAGTTGTAGAGAGTAGAAGCTGCGGCAAAGGGGCGAGGTTTTGTTTATAATAAGGAGGGTCTTTCTCGCCTCTCGCTGCAGTGAAAGAGCGAGGTCACAAGGTGAGGCAGGCACACCTACTTATAGCAGCGCTTACTATAGGGATAAGGTCTCGGTGGTATATCGTCACACCGAGACTGAAAATTGACGGGCGCATGGTGATGTGCTGGGGCGACCTTCGCCCTCAAATGTTGAGAACAGCCTTCTGCGTTGGGATGGCGTCCTTCGCAAGTCCTATGGCGCCGCAGTGAAGGCTTGAATTTGTCATAAATCCTCCAAGACCTGCCGATGAGAGAAGAGACGAGAGAGGAGACGAAAGAAAGAAGCCAGAAAAAAGCAATGGCTTACCTGTATGCGTGGGTCCGTTGATTGCGCCAAGACAGCTGGTCATCCCCAAACATGAATCCCTGCCAAGCATGTGCACTGCCTCATTCCTTTGCTTCTGATAAGAACATTGGTATTCGCAAACACGTTGTGCATAGCTCAGAATGTGGCCAAACCAGTGGCCATTTCTTCGCCACCTCCAAGACGGCGACCCTGTTCCTCACACCCATACTCCTCCACTAACACTACACTTTCAAGTCCCTGGCCAGATGCCGCGGCTGATCCCCGTCTTTCACAGTCTCTATCTCGAAGGTCGAGTCAACGCTGAATCTCCGTGGCCCTGTGCTATCCCTCTCGACCCTGATATCAGTCTCACATCTTATCTCGAGAACTCCACTCCTCTCAATAACATATTCCTCGTCCCTCCCGTGGCCCCTATCTCTTGAAGGCGAAGGCTCTGCCGGTGAAGAGCCGCCGGTGACCGTAGTGGTTGTCGAGTTGTTACGAAGCCGATATGCACTTTGCCGAGAGTTTGTCTCATAGCGGTGGCTCATTGTGGTTCGTGGTATGCTCCAGTCCTTGAGACTGAAGACCCGCTGGAGGAAGGGCCGCGTGAGGGGGAGATTGACGCACAGCATCGCAGTGAAGGCTTCGCGGAGATACCATATCATCCAACCGGGTGAGAAGGGGTTCTTGAATGACTCGTACTTGTTCTTTGCGGCAGCGAAAATCTGGGATATCGCGTGTTAGTGGTTAGCTTGGCTAGGGACCTAGACTAAGGAAGATGGGAGAAGGTAAGAATAATGCATACAGTGAAGACACCAATGAAAAAAATGCCAGCAAGAACCATTTTCTTCTCTCGCGGGATCTTGACTTTAAACACCAGAGGCAAGGGGATGAGCATGATCATAACATCCGACGAGATGTTCAGAGTAGCGTTTGTGATGAGGTGGTTGATCATCGCGGAACATTGAGCTATAGTTGCATTAGAAAAGTTACAATGGGGAGTGGGGAAACTCACTGCTGTTGGTCGGCACGGCCCAATACTGGGTGAAGGGGCGACACCACGCGGCAAACCACAACGTCTCCATAACGACCTATATTCGGAAACGTATGTTAGTTACCACGCGCAGAGTATGATGCACCTGTATGTCAAAAAACTTACATAGCTGATAACGACATAGACCGAGACAACCTTCACAGCGAAGTGTAACGGGAGAAGTTCTCTGCCGTGAGATTAGTACTGGAAAGTGGGGATCTGGATATTGAATACTTACGTCATCCGGCCGTACATAATAAGCATGCAAGCCTTGAGAAGCCATATGGTTGATATGTGCATTTGCTCGACGACTATGGTAAGTTTTGAGCCATATATACGTTCGCGGATCTCTTCGGCATCGAAATTTGACACGTCCTCGCCGGGGCCAATGAGGTTGCTGCTTGTATGAAGAATAATGTGGAGTAGAGCCATAAGAATGGTGAGAGTTATCTAAGATGTGTTAGCATGTGTAGCACTTCGTGCGCGAGGACTCAGCTCTGTAACTAAAGAACTTGCACTTACCATTGCAGGCACGACGAGGTAGTCGTCAACCTGAAGCCCCCTCCATGACCCAAGGCGCATACGCTTTGAAATACAGCGAACGCAAACAACTACCCAACAGATGGCATACCAAATGCTAGCTTCTGGCTGCAGGATTGACATTTTGAAGTACCATAAAACATAACCCGCGGAGAAGTGAAGACAAACAATGGCATGAGAGTAGAAGTGGAGACTGCCAAGACTCGGAAGAAAAGAGGATAGCCCAAGAGATATAAGGATTGTCCATCGCGATCCCGTTATCAGTGGTGCAACAAGGCATGTGAAAAAGGAGTATGCGAATTAGGGACACACCCAAAACTTGTGGCTTCGCTTACTTTCTTCTCGAATGCCTTAGAAGAAGGCAAATCCCACCTTCGAGGTGCCGCGAATAAAAACCCAGCAGGATATCGAGGCAGATACACTTGCCATAGCCGCATGCGCCTCGTGTACTGGAACCGTCTGAGACGCGGCCAATGCTCGCATATATGGAGGCGAGAAAGATACCATCGAACCAATGAACAATCTCTTTGTAGTTCGGGGGTGCCCGTTTCAAGGGGATATGCC
Organism: Beverwykella pulmonaria; assembly: GCA_001599595.1. Lineage (NCBI taxonomy): Eukaryota > Fungi > Ascomycota > Dothideomycetes > Pleosporales > Melanommataceae > Beverwykella > Beverwykella pulmonaria. Next base: position 4,534,173 of record BCHH01000001.1, read on the forward strand.
TTGCAATACTGCGGGAAGTAGGAGCTCCCCCAGACTACTCAACACTGGGCGCGGGATGAAAATTAATGGCTGACAATGACAGCTGCCTAAACGGTAAGTGTCAGAAATCCTCAAGCATGTCAAGTTTGATGGCGTTCGGCACTTTAAAGCCTCAATCTTCGTATTCATTCCATCTATCCGGGAAGATACAAGTCCTGCCACCCGGCGATCATTACTATCCAATGGTACCTACCTCGAAAAGTCCCAACGAATGTCTTTTCGCAGGGATGCTGTCGATCAGTCCTACCTACAGACCGACAAATCAAGCCAGAACCGCGCGACCAGAAATGCGGGAGGAAGGGTTTACCGATTAGGAAGGTCGAGCACGTCGCAAAAGCGTCGCCGACTCACAATGATTCGCTTGTTCCTGTGCGCGCAATGCACCAGAGCCTCACAAGACTTTACACCCCTTTAATCGCCGATGCCACATGGAAGGTCGCGTGGAAAAAGCCTCGTGATAAATGAACTAAGGAACGATGGCGTTGGAGCCTGACTCGCAGCGAGGTGTGTTTGCTTTTTTGCCTGGCCAAAAACAGCACTTCCATGCGAAAGTCGCATTCGATGGCGTTCATCCACATTGTCACTCAACCTTGATAAGCAGTCCACCGCGTTCTGGGATTGCGAGAAAGTGAGAAATGTGTGGAGGTCCCGAAATAGCGAGCAAAATAAATCCGCACAGGAAAAAGAGGTATGTGAGGCTAAATATCTTAAAGATGAATATGTTTCGGACCAAAAAGTTAAGAGAGGTAGCTAGCTAAATTGGCGGCTTCAATGCTTGTGTAATGGAAGCCGAGGATGCATTCTAAACAGTTGTTGCCTGGGATTCTTGCTCCTAGAAATTATTCAGCTTGCATGGGTTGTTGAGCCGTCTATTGGACTTTTATCAAGAAGCTGCTGCGCGGCCAGTGACGTTGACTTGCACGTAGGTCTGATGAAAAGACGAGGGGCCGAAGTTGTGGATGGAATGGTGAGGTCGCAGAACGATGGTTCCCCCAAAGTAGCCAAAGGCTAAGTAGTCAGCAATTACTCAGAAGCCTCGCAATCTCGACACCACGTCAACCTGTATCTCGCGCCTCTAACATTCACAGCACGAAGAAGTCTGCCTCGGCGACTAGACTTCACCGCTTGAAATATTCCAGCGCCCGGAGATGTCTCTCGGCTCCATATTCCACCGGTGCAAAACGCGAATTTCGGCCGCCGCAGCACAGCCACAAACCGCGTGCACCAAAACGACACTCACGATGGCCAAGCCTTCAGCCTTACGCAACATACGCAACCCGCGGATGAGCATAACTCGTACATCGGACCTCCATTTGGCAAATGCATATTGACGTATTGAGCTTGTCGTTGAGCCTCTCTCGGTTTATTCTACACGGCTAGCCATTGCAGGATCAATTAGATCCGTGAAATGGCTCGCTTACGCTTCAACAAGCACAACATCCATGTTCATACAGATGACCAACTTTCAGGGCTAGCATGACTGGACAATGTGAACCACGCGTCAAGGCTGTCCATAGGGTGGCATAGATCCCAAGCTGAGGCTGTAGTCGGAGACAACGATGCTGCGGCGGTGGTAGTCTTGCGAGAAAATGATGCATGAGGGGGCTACAGTCCTACGCCCGCCCAGCCAGAAGTGATCGAGTTTGCGAAAGAGTTCGTATAAAGGGAAAGATACCCAATGCTTTTCTGGATTATTATACGCATACCATCTAGTTTACGTCTTTCTTCATCTCCATCCTTAATATCTATCCCTAGTTCACTGCAAACACAACCAACTGTTGCGACTCCACATCTATCACCTAACCGAGACGATGTCTAGACGATTGTCCCACCAAGCCAACTCCCGTAGCGGGTCCACCAAGCAAAGAGGCAACGACCCCGAATCCGATCCTGAGCCGCCGATGGCACCACCGTGAGTTATGCCGCAACACCTGTTGTCGTCGTAACAACCTCTAAACTAGCGCAGAGTGATCATTCTTTCCGCGTCCAGAGCTCTTGGCTTTAGCGAAAACCAGGGACCGGAATTTTCCGATCTCAAATTAGCAACTGAGCCACAGCCACATACGTCACCGCCAGCGTGCGTCGTGCTACCTACAAAAGCTGCATTTCTCCTAAACCGACGACCAGGTCATCGACAACAACATCGAGAACCAGACGATACAATCTTCGACGCACGAACTATAGGCAGACTCAGCCTGACCCTGAACCAGAGCCTGAACCAGAGCCTGCTCCCGATTCCGCACCCCCGTAAGTAAAGCAACTTTAGCCGAAACATCCTTCGACCCTTCAGCCCTATCTCTCCAAACTCGTCTCAGGACTTTGCTAGTCATCTTGGGTTTCAACTAACAATCAAAAGTATTATAATCCTTCGAAAACGCCCTGCATCATCCTCTCCAGTGCGTTCAACCTCACCACCATCCCTCAACTCTCATACGCGCAAAATGGGCTCCAAATCCTCGAAACTGTCGCCCTCTTCTCACAGCGGTCATGCCAAACTCCAACCCGCAATCGCAAACTCCGACAAAGAGCAGATGAAGGAGCCACCAAACTACTACTCGCATCGCAGCAAGTCGATGCGTCGCAAAGCTGGGAGAAATGCTGCTGGCACAAGCCCGGCAACAGCTCCATGAAGGGTGTCTCCATTTTGAGTTTTGTTGATGATAGAGCGATTGTCATTTGTTCATTGGTGGTGAATGGACTATGGTCGGTGAATTGCGGACTGGATCCTGCATATATTTTACTGTTTTCCTATTTATTGTACTTCTAGCGTTGCGTGTTTACTTTTTTTCCCTTTTGTCTACACAGTTAACCTGGCTGTTACATATCCAGTATTGGTCTTCACTTTTGTTCCCTTATCACATCACAAACCATGCGTGTACATCGAGCCATCATTGGCCACTTAACAACATTGACATTCAAGCTTGGAGGTTTTTCTCGTTATCATATCTGTAGATATACTCTCTTGTGCATGTGTCTTTCTCCAGAATGTTGATGTGTTTTCATAGGCTTCGTACCGCGATTATGAAGGTGCATTTAGCACCAGAATACTACCATTTATTAATCAAACCTCAAGTGATAGAACTTTGATTCCGAGCGCGAGTTCTTCCATTCTTCACCATTAATCCCACCGGTTCCAATGGAATCGCGAACGTTGTCCCTCAACAATCGTCACACGAAACTTCTTAACCCAAGTTCGACTACACAGGGTTCTTATACTTTCCATAACTCGAGATAATAATATTTTTTCTACTGCATGTTCCAGTCTCCGAGCAGAACATGAGACTCAGTCCGATTCACATAGGTGAAACTCTATTGTATCTGCCAGTAGGAACATTTACGAATTCCTACAGAACCACTTCAACAGACCCCACTATCCTACTCAGGGGTACACCATGTAGGATATGCTAACTAGAGCGCAACAAGTTGCTTGCCTTCAGATTGTGGCGCTTCAACTCCTCCAGGAGCACCATATCCCCAAACAAGAAAGCAAAGCGATACGTATACATACGCTCCTCTCATTCTTTGAACGCGTCCTTGCAGCTCAGGCCGAACGCTAAGCCTTGCATCCGACGCAGCGTTTGCGCGTCCCAGCGCCATGGGATGACGGCAGTGAATGTGGCGCGGCCTGTGGCTGATATAAGCTCGGCAATCGGCTTGGCGATCTATACACCAGCGCGATCCAGGAACCATCTGCGTCATAGATCGTGGATCGGACAGGGAATAAGGTGAGCGCGTCTTCTCGCGTTTTGATTTCTCTACTCTTTCCTCGACACTCTCCTGCTTCGAGGCAGATGCATTGATGCTCCAAAGTCGTATATGCGACACTACAGCTTCTTGAAGTTATCACAGCGCAATCTAATCGCAACTACACTACGTCACGACAACTCTCAAAATCTTGTATCTCCTCCCTCCGCACTCGCACCACCGCCAAACCTCCACCATGCCTCCAAAACGCAAAACAGCATCTCAAATACCACCCAACGCCGCCTCGGCAGTCGCTTACACGGACCCCTCTGGTAGCGCGCCAAACAAGCGCTCGAGGACCGCTCGTCCAGCTCCAAAGAAACCTACCAATAGCATACAGTCTACCCTTAAATTTGTGAAGAATGGGAAGAACAAGAAACACGTGGAGGAAGAATCACAGTTGGAGTCAGGCGCGGAGCCGGAAGTGTCATTCGACCACTCGCGCCCCGAAGAAGTAGCAGGCATCGTAGACCGCCGGTTCTATCCTGCGGAAATGAATAGCGAGCGTTGCGCTATGTATAATAACAACGAAATTCCGCGGCCGATTGAGGTCATTAACAAAACTCTTGCGGAGACAAAGATGGCAAGAGGGAAGATAAGAACGGGGAAGGAGAAAGGTGATGCAGTGATGCATTGGTTCAAGCGCGATCTTCGCGTCAAGGATAACACGGGGTTGAGTCAAGCGGCGCAGGTAGCGAAAGAGAAGGGCATACCTGTAGTAGGGGTCTGGATCATGAGTCCGCAGGACTGGGAAGCGCATCTCGTCAGTGCGGTGAAGTGCGACTTCGAGCTCCGGAGTGTGGAGGTGCTGAAGCAGGATTTAGCGGGGTTAGATATCCCGCTACATATCGACGTCGTTGAGAACAGAAAAGATGTCCCACAGAGATTGGTCCAGCTAGCGAAGGAATTAGGTGTGAAGAACTTGTTTTGCAATTTGGAATATGAGCCCGATGAGCTGCGACGGGAGGAGAAATTGGTCCGGCTGATGTTGGAAGACGGAATCTGTTTTGAGCCACAGCATGACGATTGCGTCGTTCCGCCGGGCAATCTGGTCACGGGGACTGGGAACCAATATGCGGTATACTCGCCGTGGTTTCGCTCTTGGCTTTCGCATCTGCATGCGCATCCTGAGTTGCTCATTGAGCGCCTAGCACCAGAAAAGAATCCAGCGTCTGTACGCGAGAAGTTCGCACATCTATTCGATATGCCCGTTCCCGATGCTCCAGCTTCCAAAGCTTTGGATGCAGAGACTCGGGAGAGGATGGCGAAACTCTGGCCCGCAGGCGAGAATGCAGCTTCAGAACGCTTGGAGCGCTATTTGGACGAGAAAGTCGGGGCGTACAAGGCGACGAGGAATTTCCCAGCTCTGAAGGGCACCGCACGTGTGAGCATGCATCATGCGGCAGGAACGCTTGCAGCTCGAACGAGTGTCAGGGCCGCGAGAGATGTGAATAGCACCAAGAGGCTCGATGGAGGCAATGAGGGCATCAAGGTCTGGATATCAGAGGTTGCGTGGCGAGACTTTTATAGGCATGTACTGGTTCATTGGCCATACGTGTGGTAAGTCCACAACCTAACGCTCCCCTAACTGATTCAAGGCTTATGGCACTGACGTAAGATCCAGCATGAACAAACCTTTCAAACACGAATACACTTCCATCCCCTGGGAAACCTCCCCTACGCATTTCCACGCCTGGACCACCGGACAAACCGGCTACCCTATCGTGGACGCTGCGATGCGGTGCCTCGTGCACACTGGCTACATGCACAACCGGCTTCGCATGATAACCGCGTCCTTCCTCGCCAAACATCTGCTCCTCGACTGGCGTCTCGGCGAGCAATTCTTCATGCGCAATCTCATCGACGGAGATTTCGCGTCTAATAATGGCGGGTGGGGTTTTTCGAGTTCTGCGGGCGTGGATCCGCAGCCGTACTTTCGGATTTTCAATCCGTGGCTACAGAGTGAGAAGTTCGATGCGGAGGGATCGTTCATTAGGGAGTGGGTGGAGGAATTGAGGGATGTACAGGGGAAGGGCGTACATAATCCTTATGAGGTAGGTGGGGAGGCGGAGAGGGTTGCGAGACGGAATGGGTACCCGAAGCCGATTGTGGAGCATAAGTTTGCGAGGGCGAGGTGTTTGGAAAGGTATAAGGAGGGGCTGGGACGGAATACGGCTTGAGAACCCCAAGTTAACATTTCTGCGTTACTGGTGTGACTCTCCACCTCTCCAAAACAGCATGCAAGTTGAGCCGTAGTCTTTAATTCTGTAACAGAGCCCGCTCAACAGGCACCATAGGTTGAAATTTGTTTAGTCCTTTGTCACGCTTACTCATGCGAAGGTCGGTGCATTCTTTCGAGCGAGAGCCGCATGCGTGTCACTGGCATGTAATATGCAGGTAAAGCATACATTGTTCACATCATGAGTTTCTGATATTGTGCAAAAGACTAGCAGCCACGTATCTAGTGCCCGTTCGCTTTGTTCGTCCTTTCTATACCGTGCGAGGCGGAAAGCTTTGATAGTATTGCAGTGGAGTAAAGGTGTGTGTGATAGAAAGATATTCACACGGGGGTAGGAGGGCGACTCGCAGCCATGCGATGTCTGAAGCAGCAATGCACTAAACAAGGGAGAGGAATCAAGATAGAGGTTTGGCAGTAGACTGTTTGCAATTTTGTTGTATCTAGCTACCAAACCAAATGAAAGACGAAGGAGTGATGAAAAACAGATAAAATGTTCGTGATCTTGTTGGGGGTCGGTTCGTGTGTGTTCGTGATCGTTGTGTGATGGGTGTTGATACGATCCGTTCTTGCTATCGGTGTCGATGTGTGAGTGTCGTGTTCGGGTCCCCATATATATACCGCGTTGAGTGATGACGAAGCAAGCAGCTGACAGAGAAACCAAGACCTGTTCCCTGCACCATGCATCCAAGCCTTCCACCCATGCTAGTGGTATATTCGCGCAAAGTAGCACTTTGCTACGGCGCAGTATGAGCACCAGAGTGCACTCATAGTGAGGAGTAATTGGAATTTTAGAGCGTAAATATGTGACTTGGAATATGATCTGGCTCGTGACCTTCCCCAATCATGTAATCCGAACTCCCCCTTAAGGAATCTTAAACCAGTATTTTTCCCCGCCATTTAGCACCCTCTTGAATTCCTCGGCCCGCTCACCAATCCTCCCCCACGTATCCCTTACCCGGCCTACTCCCTCCCCAACCTTCCCCACCACCGCTCTCCCCACCGCTTCCGCCAAACTTCCACTCCTCTTCTTCCCCTCCCCGCCAATCCACCACCAAAACCTTTTCCCCAGCGCCCCAGCAATGGCATCGAAGTGCCGGCCAAAGGGCCAAATATCCTCAGCAATTTTCTTGAACCAATTCAAGGGCTCCCCCTTGATGCTGACTTCTTGTGGGATTCCAGTGACCAGCAGGGCGAGGGTGTGCCACGTGAAATTGAGGATTAAGAGGCGGGTCCACAGGAAAATAACATCGATGATAAAGTCTTCGGCGAATCGAAGGGAGATGTAGAAGAAGGGTGAGAAGGCATTCCAGAAGGACTCGAGGTAGCCGCGGCGGAGGTCGACCTCTCGGTAAAAGAGTGGAGGCGGTGGTGGTACTGGTAGTGGTAATTGTAATGGTAATGGGGGGTATACTGTACCTGGCGGCGGAGGTGGAGGCGGAGGTGCATTGGGTGGTGCAGGCGGGGTATTTTGGGCGGTATTGGACTGCGCTGGGGTTGAATTAGTAGCTAATTGGCGCTGGGGGAATTTGTGGTGCCGTGGCGTCTTTGGTGGGCTGGAGTGATGATATTTATCGCTTCTCAAAATTGGGTAGCGGAAAGGAGAGTTGAGGGGAGAGGACAGAGTTTATGGGAAAAGATAAGTGGAATTGTAGAAGGTGACCAAATTAAAGAAACATCCAAAAACCTGAAAGAAGATTATAGAACAACCGACTCACCGCTGTCACGTCGATCAAGTGTTTTAGGCTCATTTCGCTTGTCACCTAGAAACCCAAAAGGGTCATGATCCCTTTCATTCAAGAAGCCGAGCGACTCAGAGCCACGTGCAATTAGGCTCTGCAACGCAGTCCTCCCGTCGAAGCTCACACTTTTCCTCCTCCTCTCCTTCGCCAACCCATTATTGATAGCATTCTCAGTGAGCACATATAGTGCAACTAAGCCTACGATAGCAAAACCGGTAAGCTGATAAATTTTAACGGTCTCAAGATCCCGGTAGTACGTGCGCACTAGAATGTACATCGCGGACGTCAAAATTTTCCGTGCCATACTGGGGATGGGGGCAAATGGAACGAGTAACGTTAGGATCTCGGTGTTGAGCAGCAGAACAAGGTAGTAGAAGTCGATCGATTGGGCAATTGACAAGCCGTCTGGCGCAAGGGCTAAGAGAGAGATGACGGTGAAGAAGATCCCTACCAAGCCCGGTATCTCTGATTCGGCGCGTTTGAGCGAGGGCGATTTGGAGGCTTGACGGACAGCATTGATGGACAAGAAGAGACAGAGGTTGGCGAGTAGGATGATAGGTAGGAACAGAGCTACAACTGGGCCCCACGCTCCTCCTATCAGCTGCGCTTTGAATTTGTAGGCGATGAGGAATGTTGCGATGCCCTGACATATGTTAGCATGTCTGCTCGAGAAGCTGTAATCCACGAAATGCAATACTTACCAAGTTCAGCGGAACTGCCTTCACCGCCATCCAAATATATCCCTTCCCTTTTTTCATTACATCCAAGAGCCCACTGCTTGACGACTCAATAGAGACTCTTCGCAGATACTCCCTCTCGGCGAGAACAGCTTCGCCAATGTAGTAGTCTTCCTCGTAAGGGTCCAGGTGGCTGGTTGAACTCACAGTGTTCTGAGATGGCTCCTGCTTGTATGCGCGCGCATGACTTCTTAGACGATATCGATGAGCCATGTCTGCGATTTCCGTCCGCGATGATTTTCGCATGTGGCTTGAGTTTGGACCATGGTGAGTGGGTGCGGAAGGCTATAGTGATAGGAGAACAAAGAAGATAGGGAGCTTATCTTTCAACGCGCCGGACTAGGAAACAAGCTGGCAGGACGGAACGCATTCAGCGATGAACAAAAAAGCCACGCAGGCAAGAAATTTGACAACATCTTCGATCCTTGTTTGTATTGCTGCGAGATTTTGGCTATTGGCATGAACTGTACAGGTGTATGAATGGACAGAATGTCCGATTGGTTGATTTCGCTCTGTAGTTTGATCTTGTGCAAGGTGCTAAGAAAATTGAGCAGACAAAAGTAGAGTGACGGGTTACGGAATAAGAAGAGAGGGAAAAGGGAGGACGGCAATGCGAGGGATGCAATCAAGTAGATTTTGCGATTGATGCAACACGCAACACTCTAGTCCTGATTTGGAGTGCAATGCATTTACCCAGAAGTCGAATTCTGAATTCAAACGTCTGGAGAGACTGCATCAGAGCCTTCATAGTGACCCAACTGTATAGTGCCGTATATGCCCAGGGTCCCCTTTGCCATACCCAGAAGGAACTCCAACATGAGATACAGAGAGAGAGCCTCCAATGCGAAAATATGCCTGAAAAAGCACAGCCTGCTGCTTTGCCCTTTTCGTCCTCATACCATGTTCTGCTTCTTCTTCTTGAACGTGATCGTCTGCCATATATCCGTCCACAGGCCCAATGGGGCGTCGATACTTGCTTCATACGCATCGATCTTTGGCCTCTCCCAGACTAGATCCGCCTCGGTGGCCTTGACAAATTTGGATCGTTTGATGACCTTGAACCCAATCCACAGCACTATGCAGATGAAGCACATGGCATAGTATGTCATGAAAGTGCCCACATCGAAGTTGTAAAATGTCGTGTAGCCGTAAATTGCCAGGACGACGGAGAAGAAGACGATGCCGACGTATGCGACGTACGGCTGGCCCCAACCTTTATACGGCAGCTCGTCCCTGTTATATCCCTGCGCTTTCAACGCGCGGTAAAAGAAAACGTATATGGTGCACATGAAGATGTAGTCCATTAATTGTGCTGCTTGGGTGATGTTGGCGAGCCACTTCACGCCTTCTGAGGCGGCGCGACCGACGCTGAGGAAGGACAGGAAGGGGAAGATCATGGTGACACAGAAGCAGTATATCGGGACACCACTTTTGGTAGTCTTTTGGAGGAAGCTGGGGGCGTGGCCATCGATGGATAGCGAGTAGAGCGTTCGCGTGGCGCAGTAAACATACGAGTTACCTGCAGCGGTCAGAAAGGAAGGGGCCGTGGAAGGGGAGGAGACGAACCGGCCGAGAAGATGGACGTTACCATGAGTGCATTCGTCAGGTCCGGCAGAACGGAAATGCCCATGTTCTTCATGGCAATCACATATGGACTGGAGGCGCCCGTTCCGGTGCCCTGATTATTCAGCAGATCATTCAGTGTAGGGTCATTGTAGGGTAGCACAATGCCCACACAGAGCGCGCCCAAGATGAAGAAGATGCCAAAGCGGTAGTACATGGTTTTGAAGGCTGTCTTGATGGTCTTTCTCGGATAGATGGCCTCGCCGGCCACCATGGCAACGTATTCGGGCCCGACGCAGGTGAAAGAGGCCTGGAAGAATGCGCCTAGGAAGCCCTCGAATCGGCCACGCGTGCCGGTATGGATGTATTCGGCAAAGGACCCGGGGTTCTTCCAGTAGCGGAAGCCGTATGCGTCGTGCTGGGGATTGCCTCCGACCATGGTGATGAAGGTGAAGGCGAACAGCATGAAGATGAGCAAGATCTTGCCGGAGGCCAGCCAGAACTCGCTTTCCCCGTACGCGCGGACGGCGAAAAGATTGATAATGCCATAGAGGACGATGCAGACGGCGACCACGGCAGCGACCGGTATGTCGTCTCTCCAGAAGGTCAAGACCAGGTTGAGGGCGGAGATTTCGAAGGGGATCAGGACGGCCTCGTAAAGGAAGAAATTCCAGCCTGGTAGAGCACAAGTGGGTGAGTTTCACGCGCATGCCGCTACACAGAACCACCGTCACGCACCTGCCATGAAGCCGTACGCTTCGTCGACCCACATGGACCCCATTCTCACCCAGCCGCCCACGACGGGCATGAATACGCTCATCTCCGCCATGCAGCTATTCGCCAGCGCAAGAAAGGCGCAGTATATGGCGAAGCCAAGGAATAGACTGCCCGGGCCGCCCTCGACGAGGCCCCATCCGATGCTCACGAACAGCGCGGTCCCAATGGAGCCGCCAATGGCTATCCACTGGATCTGGCGGTTCGAGAGCCGGCGGTGCAGGCCATCCACGGTCTCTTGCTCGCCGATTTCAGGTGATGCTTCGCCTTTCTTGCTCACGTAGCTCGGTGGTTTCGAGTCTGCCGTGAAAACCTCGTCGGTCCCCATGTTGTCGGTAGCGTGGAGGAGAAAAGAAGCTGGGGGGGAAGAGGTGGCGAGCAGTTGTGGCCTGTGGAATGCAAAAAGTGAGCGGCGCGTCCCACTTTTCACTTGTTTGCAAGCTTCCGGCAAGCTCTCGTTCTCACAGGGACCGGACGCAAGACCCAGCCCACTGGAGGAGAAGGATAGTCGTGTCGGACTGGGAAGCCGCGCAATTGGCTGTCTCTCCCGAACCGGTGGTGCAGGGCCATGCAGGTGCCGGGGTGGCCGGCAGCACGCGCTAACCGAGAGTGCCTTCAGCTGCTTGTCTAGGGCAAGTGCGCTGATCAGTGTGGGGTGCGGCAAGTCGAGACGGCGGCGAGGCCGGGCGAGGGAAAACATTGCGCCATTGAGAACGCGCGAGATAAGATGGGTTTGGGTGCTGACACCCGCTCGTGCAAAGGGTGAATTCACCGTTGGAACGTGCGCATGGAGCATGCCCTACTATCTCCAAGACGACGTTATCTCCAAGACGGGCGGCGGGCGGCGACCGGGGAGCTTAGCAGAGCTTCAGCCCCGCCACCATGGATCCACGAGACCGGAATGACGCACCCGCTCCCCGCTAACGAGCTCGAGACTCGCCAGTGCAACGCTGCAATCTACGACAACAGCTCACCTCCCGGGCGCACGATTCGATCGTGTAAAAGTTGGTGTGATGTCAGTCGTTATCAGCCAACTTCTGTGAATTACTCGAGTAGCCCGCCAGGAGGGGTCTGGCGGAGTCGGGTAGAGAGGTAGGTGGTGATTTATGTCCCATCCTTCCCAAGTTCCACTGGAGTGGGTAGCTACACGTGACTCGTCGCACACGAGACCTTTTTCTCAGTCATGTTTCCAAGCAAAAGAAGGTTCATGATCACAGTTCCATATTGTATTTTTATCTGCGGGCCGCCCAGTAACAAGCAGATGCACCATGCGTACACTCACATTGGTTTCTTCAAAAACTGCCCATCCTCTCCCAAGGTAGCTCGCTCTTTCTCCCACTCCCTCCTCACAATCTCCCTTCTCTTCTCGCTCCTCGGCGTGATCTCCACGTCGTAAGGCTTCGGAATGGCCACAAACCCTGGCACGAAATCATCCTGCACCGGCAATATCTTGTTCCCCTTCTCGTCCACCTTGGGCTTCACATCAAACGCCCAAAAGAACCGCGCAATCCCAAGGAGCATGCTTCGATCCGCTACATTCATGCCCGGGCAAATCCGCCTGCCGGAACCGAACCCGAAATGGTCGCGGCGAGAGACATCGTTGACGTTGGCGCTCTCTAAAGAGGTCGTGTCGTCGCCCAAGAACCGCTCGGCCTCGAAGCGCGAAGGGCTAGAGTATCGAGAGGGGTCGCGGTGGATGGTCCATACGTTCAGCAATACGATCGCATCGCGTGGGATGCGGTACCCCATATACGTATCCTCCTCGCTTGTTGCGTGCGGGAACGCACCCAGGATCGCAGTGGGCAGCCATCGAAGCGTTTCTTTGACGCAGGCGCGCACGTATGGTAAGTCCGGCATATCGTCCAGTGTAGGCATGCGGTCGTCGCCTATGACGGCATCGACCTCGGCTTGCCCTTTGGCCTGGACCTCGGGGTAGAGGAGCAGGGCCTGCACGAAACCGTAGAGCTCGGTCGATGTGGTGTCGCTGCCGGCTTCCCACAGTTGGCCCGGAATGTGCGCAGTGTAGTCGTCGCTGAACCCTTCCCGTGCTTGCAGGTCGACGATTTCAGCGCATACGCAGGTTCGTGCGTCGGGAAGCTTTTGCGCGAGGGCAGTTTTGGCGTCGAGGTATAAATCGCGGTATAGCTTGATTTCATGGTTGTAATGCCGCAGCGCTTCACGCTTATGTGATGAAAGCCAAGTAGGCACATATCTCAATACAGGGTAAAAGTCGGCGAGCGCCGCGCCGCCCGTCATGTTGAGATGGACGTAGTTATCCAAGCTCTGGAAAAGAGTTTGCATCCTTGGATTGTCAAAAGTGGGCCAGCGGAACCCGTACACTATGCCTGTCACCAGCGACGATGAGTATCGACGAAGATGCTCGAATAATTCTGTGGGCTTGGACATGACGTCGTAAAGCAGCTGTTTGCTCTCTAGTTCCTGGTAGGGGACGTATTCTGGAGCCTTTTTGACGTGTAGGGCGTTGTGGTACACTTTCCGAATCTGTTTGCTGTCAGCCCTCCTCTCCCAAGACCGGCTTTTGGTTTGAATCTACAACTCACTGTTCGCCATGCAGATCCATACGGCTAGGCTCGTAGTCAGTCTTGTTGTTTCAAAACGTACGCAGGGTTGGCACGTACCATCATGACCATTCTCTTCCCGCCACTGAGCAGTGTCTGCCCGGTGTATAGATCTGGCCTTGAGCTATACTTGGAGCTTCTCTTGTCTATCAATTCCTTGATGACCTTATCACTTGATAACACGATCATCGTCTTTGTACCGAGAATCAGCGAGTATACTGGTCCGTATTCCTTGGCCCATGCTTGGAACTGGAGATGCGGATTGTCTTTGGGAACCTAGCGCATGTATGTTAATCGCATTTTCAGTTGAATTGGCAATTAAAATGGCAAGAGTCGCGCATTTGAATGGCATGTGTGTCACGTACAAGATGGATGTTTCCAATTACTGGGAGGGTCGGTGGGCCGGGTGGGTAGTCCTTTGACCGTCTACCTACTTGAAGCAAGCGATACAAGGACCATACTAGCAGCACACCGGCGAGGATATACATAGGTGGTGCATCCATATTCTAACGAATAGCAAAAATTTAAACAACGAAAGTGAAGAATCAAGAGAGTGGTCCCGGCCAGCGCCTGTCCATCTTTTATGATCACCTCGGTTACAAAGGGTGTGTTACTTCAACCTTATTTGTATCCAAAGGAGTGGTAGCAAATGACATCGTGCATCGTGTTCGTATTGAATGCGGATAGTTTCCAAATGCGGCCATGTGTAGAGTGTTTGGCTGCACCCCCTCATTCTCCAAGGGAGTTTGAGGACAAAATCGGCATGCTGTTAAGTACGGCATTCCTTGGTTTGGTTACCGGTAGTGTACTTATTTCTCCGGAAAAATTATAGATCTGCGAACTTATGACTACATTACAATCTTTGGGAAAACAAAGGTATTTCTGTGGTCCCTCTGCAGCCACAAGGCAATCCACTGCTCCCAATACACGGTTTAAGGAAAACATGCGTGCGGGATAGTGCTGGATCCCAGATGCCAGACAAATTCCTACTTTGCGGCTTGTCAACTTTGAAAGTCTCAAAAATTTTATTTTTTCAGAACGAAGGCTTGAAAAGCAAGAGATCAAAAGAGTGAACATTAGTTGCATAGCCTGTGTAGGAAATGAATACGGAGGTGCCTTTCAAAAGTCCTTGCCCACCTTGGCAAGACAGGGTGGACGCCACATTCCTGATTCGGGAGTTACTCCGAACTGAAGTGGTCTTTGCTCCTCAACCTCACTTTTCCGCATCGTTTGTCAATTCAATTCCATACTTTTGGTACAATGGTTCCTCATGATATTGCTACTCGTGCCTTAATTGTTACTATAAAGGCGGCTGGTAAGCCAAATGATGAGATTACTGGCATGACTGGAATTTTGAAACGGACGATTAACTTGATATTCGCACGAGGAATTGAAGGAGGCTTTGATCCGTGCCAACGGCCATTAAAAAAGGATCAAGTTTCTAAAAGATTTTGAGCCTATTATGAAAGAGCAATGGGAGCTTGAAACTGGCATACGTCGCCTTGGTCTACGGAATAAGCCTGGCCTACAGCTTTAATGGAAGTGGAACAAGACCAATGGAAGGGTTGGACGAAGCAGAGGATCATAAATTAACTTGTATTAATACCAGTCAACTATCCTACTTCCAAAGCTGTTTCCCTTTCCTAAACAGTGTATGGCTAAGCGGCCAGGAACGACTGTTCAAGAAGACAAAGCACCTGCTTACGACCACTACGTACAGAAACACGTATACAATCTACATGGCAGCTAGAAGCTGCTATGGTGTGGCAAATCAGCTAATTTGAACGCTATTGAGCTGTGCTTGCCATGGATGAAAAGGTTTACTGCCTCAGGACAAAGTGTGTGTGTGTGTATGTATATATGTGTGCGTATGAGATATGTACAGCTGATATATATATGACGGACTGATTAGTCAGTGGCATATCCACGTGACGGTGTGTACTGCTTACATTAGAAGAGGCAATGAGTACAAGGAGGGTAGAAATACTGGAAGAGTTCAATAAGCGGAATAACTACCGAATCAGAAATGTGGCGTATACCCCCGTCTTACCAAGGTGGGCAAAGACTTTTGAAAGGCACCTCTGTACTATAAATGTGAGATGGCCGTTCGATCGGACTGTGTAGACAGTAGAGCCGTGGCGCATATGTGTGGCGTGTCTAGGGTGGATTTAGGCTAAATAGCTCCCTGTCTGTATGGCTTGGAGGTGCATCTCAAGCAAGGCTGATACCTAGAACAGTGGATTATGAATCTTCTCAGTTGCCCCAAAAGTGGAAAGCTACTCCTGTGGGTTGGGTCTTCATATTATTCATTAGCATTTTAAGCTTGTTTTACCTATATGGGACCGTTGAACAGGACGACACTGGCAACACAAACACGAGCGAATTCCCGAATAGGTGAAGGACCGAAAAAAATAGCTATTGTAGGTTTTTATGCCAACAATATTTCTCTCTGCCGGAAAACTAGTGGTTAAGCGGAAAAATACACTTCTTCAAAACGGTATGCTCATCAGATTTCGATGCGCTGACAAAGCAACACTAACTCGCCTTACGGGATCATTCCATGCAATTACCCCTCAGTGTGATGGCACGAGCATTTATCTACTCCCAGCAAGCCCCAGTTGAAGGACCTTGACTGGCTGGTGCAGGCTCGCCAAGATCGATCGGCACGAGCTTCAAGTAGACATAGAGAACTCAAGATACGTGACTTCGAACCGCCAATTAAATGTGAGAACATCCCCCCAAGAAGCGGTCAAGCGGGCTTATCTTAACAGAGAGTGTACCAAGAGGGAAGAGTGTCAGCGATTACTCACAGGGCTAGGTCTGACTACAAATGGTGAATGTATTGCAGAGGCATTATTCCCACGTCTAACTCTTCGAAATTCCCCTCTGAGAAGTGTTAATTCTCTTGTCGAATACGCCTGACTGAGGCGTTTCCTAGGTCGTAATCTTTTGCAGAATGCTCTCGTTCTCTCCTTCAGTACTCTATCTTTCCATCCTTCTACTTCTCCCCTGCATCACCCTCTATCGCTTCCGCTCCAAGCGCCAGTCCACCCTGAACTTTCCCCCTGGTCCACCTACCATCCCTATCCTCGGAAATATTCACCAAATACCCCTCCAGAAATCCTTCCTCCAGTTCGCTCAATGGTCCCACCAATACGGCCCAATAATCGGCCTGCACCTCGGCCCTCAAAAGGCCATTATCCTTAATTCTTGGCGCGCCGTCCGCGATCTTCTCGACCAGCGCGGCTCCATCTACTCCTCTCGCCCCGACATAACCATCGTCCAGTATGTTGTCCCTGAGAATCTACATCTCGTGTTCATGAAACACGACAAGACTTGGCGGCGCGCTCGAAAGACAATTACCGATTTCCTGAGAGATGAGGAGGTGGATAAATTGCTGCCGATTCAGGATGCGGAGTCGACGCAAATGGTGTGGGAAGTGTTGCAGGAGCCAGATAAGTATTACGCACATGTTATGAGGCAGTTCGGTGCTGTAATACTTGCTTCGGTGTATGGGCAGCGGGGAGGAAGAGGGAAGACACAACAGTTCTTTGCTATTCAGGATGAGTGGGCTGCGTTGTTGGACCCAGGCGCGATGCCGCCTTTTGACGTGTTCCCGTTTCTAAAGTACGTGCCAGATGCATTGACACCGTGGCGCGGGTGGAGACAGCGTACGGAGGATCTGAAGAGCAAGCAGAGTGGCTTCTACAAAGAATTGTTTCAAGAGACTAAGGCCAAGATTGAGGCGGGAAAAGGCAAAGATACCTTTGTTTCAAGACTGTTGGAAGACCAAGAGAAAGAAGGATACCGCGACATCGAACTCGAATACATCGCTGGCTTTCTACTTGAGGGCGGCGCAGATACTACTGCCCTGGCACTCCTCACGTTCATCGTCGCCATGGCTGCATACCCGGATCTGCAGAAGAAGGCGCAGGCCGAAGTGGATAGCGTCTTTGGAGATAACAACATGCCGGCTGATCTAGGCCATGTAGAGTTACCTTATTTGCGAGCGTGCTTTTGGGAGGTGAGTTGCCTCTGCTTGCTATTTTTGTTCGAAGTGGCTTGGAATTTTCGAGGACGTTTTGAGCATTTACACTGGGATGCCTTAACGACCTCCGGCCACTACGTCAGGGTTTTGCCAGGCTATTTAGGGCGATCGCCCAATTACTTAAATGAATCATGCCTTTCTTCTTCATTAAAATCGGCATTGTCAAATCCTTATTTGATTTACTAGTAACTAATGTTGATAGACATTACGTTGGCGTCCTGGATTCCCAACAGCCATTCCCCACGCCACAAGCAAGGACGACACATATCAAGGCTATTTCATACCAGCCGGAACAACCGTCATAATGAACACGTGGGCTATCCAGCATGATCCTGAAGAATATCCGAATCACGATGCCTTCGATCCGACGCGCTTCCTGAACAGTGACTCTGAACCTCTTAATTCACTTCCAGATGCTGCTTCAGATTCCACACGCCGACGGACGTATGCTTTTGGAGCAGGAAGAAGGATTTGCGCGGGTCAAAGGATGGCAGAGAATAGCATGATGCTGTCAATGGCTAAGCTGATCTGGGCATTTGATATTCGTTCTTTTGATGGGGCAGTGTTGAAGACGAGTGTTGAGACGGCGTGGAAGGATGCCATTTTAACAGGGCCAAAGGAAGTTCCTCTAAAGTTCAAGGTGAGAGGAGATGTGAGAAAGAAGGTTATTGAGAGGGAATGGGGCGGAGCAGATTTATTTTTGAAGAGATTTGAGTGAGCTTAATTGAGCACTGAACGTTGATTCAATTCCTATTTTGGCCCCAGAAAAAGAAACTTAATCGATATTCACGGGCGAAAGTTCTATGAGATTTTAACAACGATCTTGCCCCAGAAGTCCTGATTTTCCAAACACCGAAAAGCGTCGACCGCATGTTGGAAGTCAAATACTTTATCATGGACAAAGGGACGAATCTTATGGTCCTCAAAAAATCGCATCGTGTCTCTCAACTGCTCTCTCGGCCCAACACGAGTGCCCCTAACAATGCAGGCTGCATCTAGCATCTCCGACACTCCGACTAGCGGTGTTCCGCCACCACCCAAGAACCCAATGACCGAAACTACGCCCTCGACCCTCACGGCTTTGAGGGACTGCGCCAAGCTTGTATTTCCGGCGACTTCGATGACATGGTGCACTCCCTGTCCGTCTGGAGAGAGCTTCTTTGCAGTCTCGCCCCAATTTGCATCTGTTTTATAGTTGATGGTATGATGAACTCCTAGGTCTTTGAGCCGTTTGGCCTTTTTATCTGACGACGTTGTCGCTATCACCGTGGCTCCAATTTCAAGGGCCATCTGTATAGCAAACAGTGCCACTCCGCCCGTGCCCTGAGTTAAAACCGTCTGCCCCTTCTCCAATCCTCGGCTCTTGATACCAAATAACGCATTCCAAGCCGTAACCGCAGCACAAGGCATCGTAGATCCCTCAGCCGGACTCAGATACTCTGGCAGTTTCACCAATCCTTTCTCCTCAAACGTCCCGTACTCCCTCAAGACCCCATCTAGCGGATGCCCAAGACTTGTCTTCCGTCCCTCAGGGGTGATGTAACCCGAATCAAAGTTTTGGAAGAAGGCTGTCACAACTTTGTCGCCAACCTTGAATTCGGAGACCAAGGGACCGACTGCAATGATTGTGCCTGCGCCGTCAGAGCATGGGACAAAGGAGGGAGCAAGGGAGCCTGCAAGGTATTTTCCGGTCGCCATGGCTATGTCACGGTAGTTGAGAGATACAGCTGAAAGACTGACAACGCATTGTGTTGCTTGAGGCGATGGAATAGGTAAGGGTTGGCTTAGGGTCATGTGATCGAAGCCTTTGCCCGACTCCAACGTCCATTGTGCACCTGTGAGGCTCATGTTGAGTATCAGACAATGATATGCGCAAAGTCTTTTGGTAGATTCAAAAGTTCATGTATGCGGCAGTGGGAAAGATTTATGTGATGGGGACACGAGCCGATCTCGGAGATAATGAATAAAAGCCGACCCCACATGGGGTTCATGATTGAATTAATAATTAGTTTTGGAAGTGCTATGAAAGTCCATGTTGTTGAGGATCAAAGAGACTAAGGAATGGAATCTGTCAACAACTGAGAACCATCGGTGGTGCAGTCTCCTACACAATATCTGACGCGTTTTCTATACTGTGGCAACATTGTACAGCTGAATAAAGCAAGTCTTAAAGCACTATATCAATTTCAATAGAGAATCCAGGGGCCCCTTCTTGTGATGCAGACATCTCTCCACCCCGACATCCTTGTCGTGATCATCAACATAAATGCTTGTACTTCGAATAGTTTACGACGCAAATGGCTTCGTCTGCTCTTCACACCAATCCCAAAACTCTGCCGCCCCACCTGTTCCGCCCTCCTGCTTGGATTTAAGACTCTCTAGTATGTCTTTTCTAGGGTTCGGGTGCCATCTACCTCCCCAGGGTACGCCAAACTTTCCTCCGTCTTGAGTTGTCACCTCTTCACTCAGCCCCGCCCACAATTCGGTGTATGCGCCCATTTTCGCGTCATAGAGGAAAGGCGATATCAGTAACTTGGAAAAGGTTGACACCGGATCCCAGGCCTTTGTTTTCAAATTCCCCGGATTCTGAACCACGGAAACGAGGCCGTCTTTGCGAGTGCGCTTGTCAAGCTCCGAGGCCAGGAACCAATTGCCGACCTTAGAGGCACTATACGTCCAGTTTTTATCTGCGGGATGCTTGCCGGGTTCTTGTTCGGCGAGCGAAACACCGCCCGGAGGGCCGACCGTGTCGACGATCTGCGACGAAGTATAGATGACACGCACGCTGCTGGTTGGAGCAGTTTTCGCGGTTTTCAGGAGGACAGGCAGGAGAAGTTGCGTGAAGAGATGAGGGCCGAGGCAGTTGGTACCCATGTGAGCCTCATAGCCTTGGGCTGTTGTGCTGCCAGGGGGAGCCTGGGCGATGCCGGCGTTGTTCCAGAGCACATCAAGACGCGATTCTTGTGCAAGGAATGCAGATGCAGCTGCAGCGATGGTGGTGAGATCGCTGAAGTCGACAACAAGGCTCTTTAGTTGCGCCGGAGAAGCTTTTGGCGTAGGTACGGTAGACTCAATGTCCTCGATTGCGGCAGATATTCTAGTTAACGAGCGACTGGCGACATATATGGTACAGCTGCCTTTTGCGTAAAGCATTTTGACTAGCTCTAGCCCAACACCGGCATTGCCGCCCGTGACAATCAAAACTCTGCCATCAAGCGACGGAATGTTCGCCTCGGTGAAGGTTGGGTGTGGGGGGAGTAATTGTGACCAAAATGCGCCCATGATATATCAAAAAGTAGGTATTGAGACGAGACCTTAGGTGAAAGTGCAGAGTATTGAAGGAAGGAAAGTTGTAGAACAAGACACTGAACCAATGTGTATAGTTGATGAAAGATCCATCTACTGGGAGACTGGAAGCAGAAACAGAGTGCTTGGAATCTGCTTACCCGCATAACGTTTATTGGACTAAGCCGAGTTATACGGTTGGAGTGCCCGGTTGAGGCTTCTTCGTTGCCGTGATGCGGGATGTGGCGAAGAGGCGGTGCTAGGATATTTGGCCTTGCATATTCGGCGTAAAAGATATGGAGGCAAAAGACTGGTAGGCCAACAGAAACCCCTGAGGGTTAATATAGCGGTAGGAGCTCCGGATAAAAAACAGGACGTTGCATGATAGGCCAAGACTAGCGTAGGCAAGCGTGCACAGACTCATGCAGCCGGGCACTTCATGTACTGTATTGTTAATCACCATCGGAAGTCCTTAGACAGGGGTCTCAATTCACCGAAAAGCTGGGGTTGATCTGAATGCTATCTGGAGACAAGTGGTCAGGTGCTGTAATCAGCGGCACAGCAATGTGCCGCATTTGTCGAAGTGACTGAAAGCATGAGAATTTTCCTAATTAGGATGGCGGCTTACCACACCAGGTAAATGGTACGTTAAAATATATTGCAAAGAAGAGAGATGAACTGCAACTTTGCTTTGTGACTTTAACTGAGCCTCATCCTTGGGTGTCTCAATTGCAGAGTTCCATAGATCACCGATCTCTGACTGGTCTAGCATTCCCCTGTATTCAGGAAACGCTCCCTCTGGGCGCGATCCACTACGGCTCTACCATCTTCATGTCTTTGATTAGTACTCTAATAAAACTGCTGGGATTTTGAAGTTATTGCCCTCGTGAAGTAAGTACTGGCGAATAATGTGGCTTCTAAGCGATACTGACTCAAATGCGGTCCGTCCCGCAAGCCACCTCTTCCTCGCTTGTAGAGAAGTTACAAGGCCCCCATAAGCGGGTTTGGAGCGTCGCTTACAAATGGCCCGTGCATAAGCTTCTAGAAAAATAACTTGTTTATATAAGACTCTAATACACCATCAAGGTTACCATCATCCACCCACAACTATGCCAAAAACACCAAATCTTCGAGTATCCTGCAAGCAGCGTGTCCAAATTCGTACACTAGCTGAAATTGGATGGACTCAGACAGCAATTGCCTAGAAGCTAGGGATCTCACAACAGACTATGTCCAATTGTTTCGCACGCACAGTACTACTACGAAACCACAGGGTAAAAAGTTTCTATTATATACACCTGCTCACCAGCTTCTAGTTCGCCATGCCACTGAAAATGTCTAAAAATGACGGAAAACTTGAAAAGAGATTGCCCTGAGCTTTGTATTACGCCTGTCAGCGTACGCTCATCAAGGCGTTTGAAAAGGGGCTCTACCACTGGCAGAAAGCAACAGAGGCCTCTGCTAACGCTACGGCATATGGAGGATCGAGTACTCTAGGTACGAGAGCACCTCAATTGAGCTGACGAGCAGAGGGCAGCTTTTGGCTGGGAATAGGAGAGGATTCAGATAACTGAGTACCAGTAGTACCTTAATGAGAGCGCTGCCAGGTAGTTATCTGAGCAGGTGGCGGGTACACAAAGCGGTAGTATTAGATTTAACATTTCTTCGCCACTTGCTCGCTAGGGCCACCACCATTGCAATGCTACAAACCCGCTCTTAGGGTGGGGGGCTTGTAGGGATCTTTATCTTCGTCAAACCGGCGTTCCCCAGCAATGATCGGCGTTGAACTTTAAGCCTTGCTCTATGTTAGTATGTTGTTATTTGTAAGTGCGCATATGTGCGTTTTGGGTTTTAATTTTCCTCGCTTGAAACGTTGCCGGTTTGCTTACAACCGCTTTCCGTAACGGAAGCCACATGTGCCACCATACAAAGGAGCGTATTCCCGTAAACCCCCATTTCAAAGCTTCACATCCGAAATCTTGAATCCTCCCGGACTTAACTTCTGGAACACCTCTGCCGGATCATACTTGACAGCCGCATCCTTGATTTTCTTCACATTTTCCGCCCCGTAGCTTGCTAGTGGCTGCTGGCTCTTGTCCGCATAATTCATGTACACCCATGGTAGCAGCCCATTCTCGATGGACAGAGAAAACTCCCGCACGGCCTCACCCCAGGCCCGAAGCTTCGGATATGCAACCTTCTCCTGCTCTCGAGTCTTGACAATGACGATGGCAACCCACAGCACGCCATCCACCGGCTGCTCTGACAGGCCCATGATATTGCCGCCGCGCTCAGCCGATCGCTGGCCGTATTGCTTAGGGAGTGGTTGGAAGAGACACTCAGTTAAGAAGTTTCCGTCGGGAACGAGGGCTTTGAGGTCTTCTACAACTTGGTCGTGCAATTCCGCCGCTTTGCTGAATATGCGGACATCGTTCTTGAGGGAGAGGGTATAGAAACAATTACTAGGAGGGGTCAGTAGCTGGAGGAATTTTTCATGATGGAGCAATAAAGACTCACTAGTAGCCATTCGGTATTGGGTCGTATTCAGAGACGAGTTCTCTGACTCTTGTCATTTTGCACATGTCCATGACCGACGGCAGTGACCGTAGTTTGTTGTACGCGGGCGCATTTTCCATACCACCAACCTGGACAAGTGCTTCAATGACAACAATGTCCTTTTCTTCGGGCTATCAAATGTCAGCAGAGAATAGCGCTTATGATTTCTCAATAGAATAGTGAGCTTCCAATTTTAGAGAAAACAGGGCGGCGAGAGATAGAGCATCGTTCACTTACTACGCCCAGGTTAGTCATGTACTAATACTGCACGAAATGTATTATACCCACCCATATACGCGATGAAAAGCAGGAGGTTGCTATCCACATCCTCCGAGACACGAGGTATAAAGTCTTCAAGCGCCTCTAGTGCAGCCCTAATTTTCTCTTTGGAGAGAATCCTCAGACCACCCCATATCTTTTCGCAAACAAAAGACTGCATCTTGAAGTTGGTGACGATGCCAAAATTGCCAGATCCGCCCTTGAGAGCTAGAAATAGGTCTTTGTGGGAGTTGTTTGCATCGGCCGTAATAATGCGGCCATCAGCTAATACCACCTCGTAGGAAATGATATCGTCGCAGGCAAAGCCCCGGCTACCAGTGAAGAAGGTCTTGCCACCGCCAAGGAGAAGACCACCTACACCGACCTTGCCATTGCGACCACCAGCCACGACCCGACCGTACTTCTCCAGCTCCGCGTACACGTCTTTCCAACGCGCACCGGGACCAATGTCGACTGTTTCTGTGGTCTCATGGAATTTGGTCCAATTCAGAAACTGAAGATCAATGGTGATGCAGCCCTGAATGTTGTTGGCACCAGCCCATTGTGTGTGACCTCCGCTCCGTATAGCGAATTGTTGACCTGCAGCTACGAGAGTCGTCACGATAGCCGACACTTCATTTGCAGATGTGGGACGTAGGATACAAGCGGGCTCAACTTTAGAATAGAGTGACCAGAAGCTATCCTGACGCTCCTTGTATTCTTCGTCATTGGGTAGCAAGACTTTATTTTGCAGGGGAATCCTGGCAAAGAGCTCGGAGGGAGGGTTTTTCGATAGCTCGTCAGGTGGGGTAAATGCGGTAGACATTTGGAGCGACGAGTGTAATCGAGCTGAAGTGGTGAGGAATTGAGTTAAAAGTGTTCTGCGTGTTTGTAAGAATTTCCAGCGATTAAGATATATATACGCTTCCTTTAAACAGCCTCTTCAACTATAGTATTTGATCATCTGTATAGAGCCAATTCTTGTCCGCATGAAAGGATCATCTTTATGACTATAATCGTTTCAAGTCTATTTGCTAATGATACCCCAAGCCTCAGGAAATAATTAGTCAGTTCCGCGTTCTAACGGCCTTCCAGACTCAGGGTTATGTATTCGGTGATGAAAATCTTACATGCATATACATGTGAAAAGCGATTCACCGCGATGTTGGAATTCTAAGCGCCTATTTGAGATAATTGGATCCGTCACCCATAAGAGTAACAGCCTATCTTTATGCATAATAGATGTGGGTGTTATCCAGTCCGGGAAGGAGAGTGAATCCCTGGATTCATTCAGGCAATCCTAAGGACTATTTCGACTCATAAGAGAACTGTATGACAAAAGAAACTTTTTAAATTGATCAAAATATAGACCATACTATCAAGGAGAGAAAACTAAGTACTCCAAAGCCGCTTGTACCAACATCCCTTGCTGAGCTGGAGGGTAATGGCATGGTTGTGTTTGGATATTGTAAATTGAGGCACGGCGACTCGCCACATCAGTACATGTGTGTCTCCTCATCGACTTCAACCTTGCCAAATCCCAGCTGCATGCTTTTGAGTTCCTCGTTATTGAAAAGCACGGACCGAGACCGGATAATGATGCAATCGGGTGGCACAGTCTGCGCGCTCTTATGCCCTAGTCGTTCATAATTATTGCCTCTCCAGCCGGTCGGAACACCGGCATGAGACTTAGACGGGACGGAGTGGCCGTGATTGAACCCGATATACCCAATGGTCACCTATTGCTCATTCACTGCTCACCCATGATCCCCTCTCATACGTCAATAGTGCGCATCTAAATGTCCGCTTCAATACTCGTCAGGAATACTTCGCACAGTTTCAAAACAGGGAAGTAATCATATATTGTAAAAGGGACAAGGTTGATGTAAGGTTAGTATAATTACTACTTAATTAGAACAACAACATCGTAATACGTTTAAAACAGACGGGCTAGATGTAAGCTGGAGGGCGGAGGAAGAGGTGTCAAGATGTGTATTGTATGTGATGTATGTACAGCTGATATATATATATGTGACGGACTGATTAGTCAGTGGCATATCCACGTGACATTATGGTGTCCTCGGCTTACACTAGAATAAGATTTCTAACCTAGCACGCTAGATGTTCAACATTGAACATCTCAGAAAATTGAGGTCTATCTCACGGTGTATCTTAGCTGCCTTGAACTGTGCTCTGTTAGTCCACTCCCACTTCCCCAGTACCGGCACTACTTCGTCCTGAATGACTCGAGTGTTCTCCACCGACGACCCCATGAACCACGCTGAGTAGTCATCAACAAAGGCCATTGAGCTGCCATGTCTTGGTGCGCTCTGCATGAGGCCCGCATTAAAGAACAGGAAAAGGATGGGAGTTAGTGCTGACCCCTGCGGCAGCCTGGCTTGTGGGAGCGTCTGTACGTCTGTCGTGAAGCTGTTGACGAGTATGACGATCTAGGTGGTAAAGGAGCGTGTCGGCATAAAAGCAACCTCAGTATGTTGCTTTTGCAGGTCGCAACACTTGATAAGCAGAGCTTTCACAAACTACAATCAATCGATCCAGTTCCTCAATTTTTGCTTGCAACTATATTGCTTACAACGAGAATTCAGGCCTGACGGTCGGTGCAGAACTCTTGAATCCAGCAATCTATTACAAGGTTAGTACTAAAGCAGGTCAACCTCCCTGCTTGTGGTGGCGACATTTAACGACGTGCCACATTACTAGCACTGCTTTCATCTACTGCTATCGTACCACTTCTTAACGCCCTAGTTTGACGCAGACGCTAGCAGCTGGCAGTCCTGAAGATCGAGACTGCTAATAGAAATACCCAGATCATCTGATCGTTAATTCCTGGGCCAGACTAAGTAGTAGTTAAAACAGCTACATAACTGCAATTTACATCCAAATCGCCTCTTAATGGCGTGAAATTTGCCTGATCAAATCACAAAAGGTTAGGATGTTATTTTTAGTCGATGATGCTCCGCTTTCTGTCAGTGCAGTGGGTTAAACTTCACATATCACTTCATCCTAACACCTCCTCTTCAAGTCACAATGAGTGGAATTCCTGGTTGGTCAGTGGGTGATATTATTTCTCTCGCAAAACTCGGATACGAAATCCACAGAAAATGCCGCGATGCACACCAGAAGTTCCAGAAGGCGGGCAGCCGCGCGAAACGTGCAGCCGACATTCTGGAGCACTTCAACACAATTTACAGAAAGCAAAACTCGGCCATGACATACAATGAAGCCAACAGAAAATGGTTCTCGACTATCTTGAAGAATTTCCAGGACGATCTGACAAGACTAAACTATTTGATTGTGAACGCACCAGTCACCAAGTTCCAGAGAGCAAGATACAGTTACAGCGGCCTCCAGGATGTCGAGCATAATCTCACGGAACATATACGAGATTTAACTGCTCATTGCTCCATGCTTGGGTTTGAGCTGTCCTCTCGCAATTTCAGTGAGGAGCAAGGTTTCGAACCGTCCGACACGTCTGATTCTGAGCCAATTCGCCCTAGACCCAGAAGATCTTACAGCATGCCTAAGCTCTTATCCCTTGATTTTAGATCTAAATTGGGCTACAGTTTCACCTCGCTCGATTTCACTGACGACACGGAGATTGAGGAGGTGATTCGCCAGCTAGAGAACAGTTTGAGCAATGTCTACCATGTTTCGCAGTTGTTTTACGAAGGAAAAAATATTGAAGAGCGTAGCTATTATCCAGAATACGGTAGGTCGCCTATTCCGTATTAAGATTTTGTTTCGCAGCGACAGCTAATGCAGTGGAGGAAAGGTGTGTGTGAAAGAAATATCTATCACACGGGGGTAGGAGGGCGACTCGCAGCCATGCGATGTCCGAAGCAGCAATGCACTGGAARAGGAAGAATCATCACCGTGGAGGTCTGGCAGTAGACTATTTGCAATTTCGYTGTATCTAGCTACCAAATCAAATAAAAGAAAAAGCAGTGATGAAAGATATATGAAATATTCGTGGTCTCGTTGGGTTGAGTTTCGTGTTGGTGCTCATTCGATTCGATGTCGTTGGGTGTGGTGTTCGGATACCCATATATATGCCGCATTGATTGATGACGAAGCAAGCAGCTGACAAAGAAAACAAGACCCATTCCCTGCACCATACATTCAAGCCTTCAACCCATGCCAGTGGTATATTCGCGCAAAGTAGCACTTTGCTACGGCGCACTAATTGCTACAGAGGACCTCACGCTACGAGATGTAAAAATACCTAATGTAGGTTGTAGAGTATAAACAACATGACGCTGTCTAATCATGCCAATATAGGGTGCCGTACTTGAACGGGAAGGAGAACCGATGGAAACATGGCGTAGATGTGAGTATTCCTTAAGCAGCGCTTAGATCTTGCTCTTTACATCGGATTTTTGAATTAATATTCCATGCATTAGTTTGCGAAGAGATGTCAAAAAAAACTAGCAGCACGCGAAGAGATGCCCAAGAAGCTAGCAGCACAAAGAATAGCAGCGCAGCGTAGATTTTGGGTACAGACTTTTGCAGTAGGGGGATCAGTTGCTGGTGCCACTGCATGGTGGCTAGGTTACTTAACCTGACTATGCTCCGACGCCACAAGGAGTTGGAAAACACACGGCATAGTGACATTAGTGCGCGATTGGTAGTTATTTGGGGTACACGCAGCGAGATTGTTGGACAAAGGCAGATTTGAAGCTGTTGAAGGATAATTGAAACCCCAAACAAAATCTAGGTGTAATACGAGGATGTCATTTGATTCCGCTGAGCCTCTATGCATATGCTAATCACTACTTGTTGGTCCGGCCCAGGAATTAACGATTAGATGATCTGGACTTTAAGTAGGGTATGGGTGAAAGGGCATCAAGATGCGTGTTATGTGTGTATGTGCACAGTTGATATATATATAACGGACTGGTTAGTCAGTGGCATATTCACGTGACGGGAAGGAGTCCTGGGCTTACACAGCTAGAATATCTTAAAATATCAGGGTGCGGTAGGGGGACGGCAGGAAAACGATAGCATTTCGATGGCTAAGAATATAGGTGCAGAAGGATTATAGGGCCTAGCTCACAGAGCTACGTACGGCAGGAGCAAGGAAGCTTAAATATAGGTGCATGCCTAGAGGGAATTGTGGCATGCGATCGATATCGCGTTGTCGCTTAGGTATCCGAGGCGTCTCCTCGAGGTCGAGGCTGTAGTCCATGAGGCGGTGCTTTCTCCTTGTGTCGTGCGCCTAGGAGCGGAGCGGTGGGATTGATGTGCTAGAGACTAACACAATCAGCGGGAGTCAGGTTGAAATTGACATGATATGGCACGGATAACGGCAATGAGCCAAGATGCGAGATGGGCGTATTTCGCACAAGCCTGCTCGTTGCTTCCCCTCTTCTATCACATCACATTTTCTCCCAATCATTGCTCAACTCCCATGCATACGCCGCTTTCAACACTTTCTCTTCCGCCCACCACTTTCCCACGATCTGCAGTCCAACCGGAAGCTTTACGCCTGACCCTGCCAGCGGACCTTCTTGAATCTCGAGCAGTCCACACGGCATCGTCAACGCTGGATGACCAGTCTGATTGAACTGGCATGTGTTGCTTGTCAGTCCGATTTGCTTTGCGATTTGATCGAGAGGTGTGGCGTCGGGAGCAGCGTGAGAAGTTGCTATGTAGGGTAGCGTTGGCGTTATGAGAATGTCATACTTTGATAATGCGGTATCATAAGCTGCGCGGAGTTGGCGTGAAAGGTTTGTAGCCTTGGCAAGGAGATATGGGAAGTTGGTAAGGGCATAGGCGCCGTTGAGATAGATGTTCTTCGTTCTGTTACATTTCAATATCAGTCTTGACTCGTTTATTTGGCTGAGGTCATACTCACGATACATAGGTGTCATCCCAGTTCTCTTGCTTCATCGGGTGCATCAAGCCATTGAGATCCCACATTTGATAACCTCGTCTCCCGAAAGCACCGCTGGTCTTATTCAAATAGCCCCCCACTTTGCTGACTCCGGTCCAGATCGCGGGTCCTCGTTTGTGGATCGGTATGCTGATCTCTTCTACGATTGCCCCTAGTTTCCGGAATCCGTCAGCGGCTTTGAGGAAGGTGGCTTTGACTCTTGGATCCAGGGCAGTGCCGGTCAAGGATTCCGATATGATGCCTACCCGGAGGCCTGTCACGTCCGTTGGCGATTTTAGGCCTTTCAAGTTCTCAAAGTATCGCGATATATCGTCTGGGGCGGGTGCAGCAAATCCACGATCGTCGATATTATCTGACCCCGATATCGCTTGAAGCAACAGAGCATTCTCAAGGACTGTCTTCGTCATGGGGCCCAAATGGTCATTTGTTGGCTCGTTTGACCCACATCCCGTATAGGGAACCAGCCCAAAGGTAGGTTTGAAACCAACGATACCGCAGTTGCATGCTGGAATTCGAACACTCCCTCCCTGGTCAGCACCGATGGCCATGTCAATTTCACCCAGAGCAACGAGGACTCCACACCCTGAGGAACTTCCACCTGCTGAATACCCCTTCGCTCGTGGATTCTCGACGATTCCAGTGGCTGCAGAATGCGAGGTTGCGCTGTGGCACATGTTCTCGCAGACAGCTTTACCTTCGATGGTTCCGCCGGCTTCTAGGACGCGTGTTACCACTGTGGCATCTACTTTCTGCAACGTGGAATGTCAGTTCCAGATGCTCAAAGTCAGCCAGAGGCACGCACTGGCACATAGCCCTTCACAAAGTCTGTGCCCATCAGCATGGGCACATCCTTGACTGCAACATTGTCCTTCACAACCACAGTCTTCCCCGTCAATAAGCCCGCTGCGTGTTTTTCCCCAGTGTCCTTGATTCGCACTCGCCACGCCCAAGCGCCAAATCCGTTGTCCTCCTTTGTGGGAAAATGCACATTCTCTCGTGGGAATCGCTGCAGGTCTGTCTCCGGCTCATAGTCGGGCAGGGCCATCAATTCCTCGGCTGACTCGTGGAACACGGCGAGCAGCTTACGGTAGTCCTCTTTTTCCGCATCGTCGACGGTGACACGGAGGGATGAGCAGACGGTATCGAAGACCGAAGTGGTAACCGGGTTGCCAGGCTTGGGGGTGATGGAGAAGACTGACATGGTAGATGTACTGCAATGAATGGTACAAGGTGTGGGTTGTTGTGTTATTATTCACTAGGCGATCCGGGTGTGGTTCCACCGCATAAGCGGGATATCAGATTGCGGCGAACTGCCGGTAGTTTGTGTGTGTGTGTGTGTGTGGTGAGATGGAAAGGTTGCCGACCCTCGCCGCCATCAACATGACCAAACCCTGAAATCTGCTACCAAAGCATCCCGAAGCTCCATCCGAGTTCGGGACGATAAGCTCGGCAGTATCCCACTTCTCCTGCATGCGCGCTATCGCACGTTGGCCGCTGTAAGACGCATTCGCCCCACTGCGGGGCGTTCGATTGACGAGGTGCCGATGTGCATCGGCTGGATTGCTCCCGCAGCTGGAATTTACAGAACAGTGTGAATAAATGGTACCGGCACTTCTGAAAGGCATTTCCATCCCGTTCCATATTGGCAGTCACTGCATGCTACCGTCTCATTATGGTTCACACCGAAGAGTCGATTCAGATCCCGCGCGACTTTGAAGGTAACGTTTTCCCCCGTTCCTCGAGGTTCGCTACTAACGAATCCAGGGTTTGGCGAGGAGGGCTTCGATTGCCAATGGCCGAACGGCGCCCGAATCGCAATTTCCTTCATCCTCAACTACGAAGAGGGCGGCGAACGAAGCTGGTACGACGGCGACGGCCTCAGCGAGCCATACCTGTGGGAGAAGGGATCGAGCACGGGCGCGGACAAGCCTGGCGGAAGAAATGTGAACTCTGAACATGACTTCGAGTATGGGAGCCGGGCTGGATGCTGGCGGATATTCCGACTGATGAAAGAGTTCGGTTGGAACATGACGCTGTGGGCGATTGCAAAGGCCATGGAACGGAATCCAGAGTTTGCGAAAGCGTGCGTTCGAGAAGGCCATGAAATTGGGGCGCATGGTAAATTGGCACACGCTCCTCGCGCCATTCTACGCTCATCATGCACAGGTCTGCGCTGGCTCAATTTCTGGGACTACACCCTCGAAGAAGACAAGAAGTACATCAAAGACACCTGGGAAGCGCTCCACGCAGCCACGGGCGAGATGCCCGTCGGCTTCTACTTCGGCCGCGGGACGCCCAACACACACGCGCTGGTCCCGACGGTGCTCAAAGAAATGGGCCACAAACTTCTCTACAGCTCCGAATGCTACAACGATGACGTGCCCTACTGGGTCGACCTGCCCTCCGAATCGTCGCTCCCAGAGAGCGAGCGCGAGGGCATGCTCTGCATCCCATACAACTACGACTGCAACGATGGTAAGTTCCACATGGCCCCGGGCTTTGGGTCGAGCGCAGGGCAAGACTACGAGGCGTACCTAAAGAGTACATTCGATATGCTCTACAGGGAGGGCGGGAAACTCATGAACATCCCGATGCACTCGAGAATCGTGGGAAAGGCGGGTCGCGCAGAGGCGCTCCGAAGGTTTATGTTGTATGTCAAGTCGAAGGAGGGCGTGTGGGTAGCGACGCGGAGGGACATTGCGAAACACTACAAGGAGACGTTCCCGTACCAAGTCGGGTCGCGGGCTGGAGGCACGCCGACGTCAGCAACGGCGTCTGCATGAGAGCTGTCGGATGCCGTCCAATGGCTTCGGCTGCATTTCTGCCGATGATTTCGGAACGTCGGAATGCATGGCTTAGCGCACGCTATCTTTGCGGCCCGATGTATCGAGGGCGCGCGTGGAATCGTATGTGGTTCGCTCGTTTTGTTCTAGACGCGTGAGATGTCTGCGCATACCTGCTTCAGATGCTTAGCGAACCCCCTCAGCAATCTTTTATCATCTTTACCGTTTTTGAGCATGTTATGGGCGGCAATTGAGTCGTTCGCTTGGCAACTTAGTCTTATCAAGATATGCAATGACTGGGGTTCGATAAACCCTGGTCTAGGTTTGCTCGCGTAGCTTGGGGGAATGATAGATGATAAGGGAGCCAATCAGCGCAAGGGTCGAAAATGGAGAGATGGCAAGGTTTATATGTACTTGAAGAAAGGAACGGGGACCCAGAGATACGGTTTGTAGCTCTTGTACCCAACTATAGGCTGCACGCCAGACTTGAGTTCGAAGACAGCTGGTGAGATTTCATCTAGACGAGAACGCGTAGTCGCGCACGATCTTGCACTGCTGTTGTTTCCAAACTCCACTTTTGTGCTCCTATCATCCAGCCTTCACGTCATATATCTTTCATCCGCGTCCACGCGTTGACTCTTCACTTCTCCTCTGCCATTCTTCTCTCTTTCCATCCACCGTCACCATGTCCGACACCAAGGAGAAAGAAATCCAAGCTGCGCCTCGCCGACCCAGCTTCGCAGCCGGCGAAGTCGAAGAAGCCATTTACGACCCCAAAAGCGATGACGAGTTTGAGGTGTTCAAGAAGACGACGGATGGCGTTCAGTTCAGACTGGTCGGATGGCCGAAGGCTGCTGTGATTTTCCTGAAAGGTATGGTTGATATGTGAGGGATTCTGTGACGATTGGACGCACAGGCTGACTTTGCTCGCAGTCATCTTCGCAACCGGCGTTCTGAGTATTCCGACCGCGATGTATGGCCTCGGTGCTGTCGGGGGCGCACTGAGCGTCATCGGCTGGGGAGCGCTCAACACATGTACGTTTTCACGGTTCTATCCTCCATCACCCATTCTGACAGATGCCAGACTTCGCCATCGTCCAGGGCAACTTCCGCAACTCGCACGCCCACTGCCACTCCATCGCCGACATGGCGCACGTAGTCGGCGGGCCCGTGCTCCGAGAAATCTGCGGCGGCCTCTTCATCATCGCGTATGTGCTCTGCAGCGGCTCAGGCATCATCGGTCTCGCAACGGGCCTCAATGCTCTGAGCGACCACGCGGCGTGCACGGTATGGTGGGCGTTCTTGTCCGCCGTCGTCATTATCGCGTGTGCGAGTGTCCGCAAATTCGAGAAGATTGGCTGGCTGTAAGTCGGTTCCTCCCATTCTCCCATTCTGTTTTCTGACCTGGGCAGCACATGGGCGGGTTTCGTCTCCATCTACATCGCCGTCTTGATTGTCGTCATCGGCGTCACGACGCGTGACCGTCCCGCTGCTGCACCGCAGACGGGTGCTTTCGACCTTGGGTACAGTGCTATTGCGTATCCGACTTTTATGGTTGGTATGACAGCTACATGCACTATTTTTGTGTCAAGCGCCGGCACGAGCGCCTTCTTGCCTGTTATTAGTGAGATGAAGGTGTGTTGCTATTTCGTATTTCCCGCCCCACGTCGTTGCCGATTATGCGACTGGGGATCGCGGAGGAGATGTGATAGGATGCCTCAAGAAGTACTGTACTGATACGGGCGCAGAATCCAAGGGATTACAACAAAGCCGTATACGTCTGCATGGGCCTCGTGCAAGCTTCGTATCTTACATTCGCGCTCGTGGTTTATAAATGGTGTGGGAAGTGGGTCAGCAATCCATCGCTGGGATCCGCGGGCCCGACGATGAAGAAGGTTGCTTATGGTATCGGTGTGTGCTCCTCCTCCCTTCAGTCGCTTCTCTTTCCACCGCTCCCTCCTTCATGCATGTGCTAATTGTGTATCCAAGGTCTCATCGGCCTCGCCGTCTCCGGCTGTTTGTACCTCCACGTCGCCGCCAAATACGTCTTCGTGCGCCTGCTCCGCAACAGTCCACATCTCCAAAAGAACTCCTTGATCCACTGGGGCACCTGGCTTAGTTGCACCATTGTCCTCGGCTCCCTAGCCTTCATCCTTGCCGAAGCGATCCCTATCTTCTCATACTTAATCGCGCTGACCGGGTCCATTTGCTTCGCGCCGCTGGCCATCTGTCTGCCGGGCTGGCTGTGGTTGCACGACCATGGGGACTGGAAGAAGGGCAGTGTGATGAAGAAGGCGGTTTGGGCGGGGCATTGGGTGTTGATTGCGATCGGCATATTTACGTGTGTCGGAGGAACGTATGGCGTTGTGGAGAGTATTCGGGCCGCGTATAGGAATGGGACGATTGGAGGCGCGTTTAGTTGTGCAGACAACAGTCATACGCATGGGTAGAGCGGCGGTCGCGAAGAGGCGATGGTAGAGGGCGGAGGAGTTGTTTCTAGTTGAATAGTCGTGAGCAGAGTCAATATGAGTTTCAATATACATTGGATTACTTTCTAGCACAGTTTTGTTAGAGGGCATACGGGTGATGTGGGTAGCGGGAGGGGAAGTACGGGTGCGGCTATGTGTCCTGCCTGGATGTGTTTATTTGACAGTGCTGTGCTTGTGGGCAGGCTGAAGTATTTGAGGCTGTGAGAGGTATGCTGGAATATTCGCTATGTAATAGATGCACCGAGATAACTCTGAAGTAGGCGTAGCCGACATTGAATTCCAGTGCAGCAGTGTGACCAAGCCCTGCGTTCGTTAATAGTCGGGATGAGTTTGTCGACTTTAAGATATCCTGGGGTTGCAAATACAGAGTTAGACGTGGCAAATCTTGTCAGTTTTCAATTACGTCCTCACTATCACAAAGTGAAGCTTTTACTTACGGTACCTCACCCAAACCTAATAACAAAACGCTCTCATAATTGCAACACCCACCCACAACCTAAAACTCTGTATATCATTACATTAATCTGCAATATCCTTGATTAAAAGATCAGCCCTTATGGCTAGTCCGGAAGATCATGTTCCAGCTGTAGCATTCTCTCTGCGTTGTGGCAGGGCTTGCGTTGACCTATGAGTTTCTGTGCACATCCTGCTTTCGCCTCAGGTCAGAACTTAGAATGAAAAGTAGATTACTGTTAGAGGCTTTTGTTTGTATATTTTGACGGGGGAGCGAGTGATAAGTGCTGTACTGCCCAGCGGCAGGGTTGGTGTGCGCAGCGACAGAAGCCTTTAGCGGTTGCGCAGACAGCCATATACATATATTTCCTTCGCATAACGTCCTCAGCTGATGGCTACGAGGATGTGGGTGGTGGTTTTTAGTGTCCTGATGGTCGAGAGCCGTGACAGCGCTATTGCATGGTGACTGAATGTAGTTTAGCTCGATTATCTCACACCTCATCTTGCCCACTCTCGGTTACACCATGCTATGAAAACAAGAAACTTCCGCTGCCATTGCCCCTGGTCACGACTGTCAATGCCCATTGCCTCACTCGCCATCCTTGTCACTTTTGTGTTTTTGGTGCTTTGCAACGAGGACTTGAGCAGGTTGATTATTTAAAGACTCTTTAATCTCCTTCCGCAGCTGATTGAACGCTTTGATTTGTCCCTCGCCGTATAAAAGTGGCATGTGGATATCGAAAATGCCTAGCAGCGAGTATGCAGCGTCCTCTTTCCGCTTTGTGTTCCGGCCTTTTGCCCAAGATATTCGCTTATCGATGCTGAACTGGGATAAATGTCTTCCCTGAAAAGCTTGAACAGAAATTCTAGTCGTTTTGTGAATCTCTTGCAGGAGTGACGTTTTATTCCCTAGTCGTTGGCCCTCCACGGTAAAAAATTCGACAGATATTGGAGCAAGGAGCTCTTGCAGCGTCCAGCCCCGCGTAAACCATTTGCTGTCCTGAAAGGCTAGTTTCCATGTCAGCTGAGAGGATAGGTCGCTTCCGACCGAGCCGCTAACCGAAACATCAGCTAGATATACGTAGCATTTTTCCGCCTTCTGATACCATTTGAACATGGAATTGGTGGCTTCATTAGGCTCTGGGCTGCTTGTTTCATCAATACAAAACCAGTCGACATTAGTAACAACATGGAAGCGATTAGCGCCTTTACGCGACTTGTAATTTTTCCTCTTGCTTTAGATTTTCCTTCCGTATTTTCCCCATCCCTCCGATATGTTCTAACTATTTATCCCACGATCCCTGTGAGCCACCTTATACGCTCGCGATTGAGAGCTCGAAAATGGGGCAGCTTCTCTCCCGCCCTACGGACATCGAGTGAGTTAGAAAAAAATAGTTAGCGGTAGTGAAGGAACGTGCCTTGTCTGAAGAGATTATTATCCCGTGATTAGCCCTTTAGGACCTCTCTTTAGTTCTTCTCAAGCTAGTCTTTGCGTCCATCGTTCTATGTGAGCCACACAAGCCCCAAACGACCGAGTCCTACGCAGGCGCCTAGGCGCCTGAGGCATGCCGCTAAGCCGCATAACGTGATTCACAAGCGAGTAGGGCCATCCAAGCGAGCGGGGCGGGCTACTTTGCCTCTCGTCCCAGCTCAGCCGCAGAAATAGGCAACAAATTTCCCAATCAACAACAATTGATGTATGCTCTTTTGAGCGCGATTTTCACAGCCTCCCCTCCCGTCTGCAGGATGAATATTACTATTTGCACAGCCCCAGAAAGGCGCCTGGTTCTCCACCACTCAAACCCGCAATCGTGCACATTCCGCCTTGCCGCCGGCTGCCAAGCTGGTGAACGCCACAATGTCTGTCTAAAATGGCAAGCCAGCCACTCGTCGTCTTTAGTCTCCACGACAACTACCCCACCCATGACTCCCTCTTGCTGCCAAGAGCTAGCCGGCTGAACGTCCTCTTTTGCACTCGTAGCCTACAGAAACCACATGCCCCCGGTCCCCTCGTACCGCGAACGAGGAACCAGAATTAATGGACCCGCTAACCATCACCGTCGGCGCTGTCTCTCTAACCGGGACAATCACCAAAGCTATCTCTACCATCAACACCTTTGTGCGAGCCGTCCGCGACGCTCCTAGCGATAAGGATACCGTCAAGAGCGAGCTAGTCTCTTTGAAAGACGCTCTCGACCTTCTAACCGACGACTTCGAGTCAGCGGACCCGGCCTCGGGGGATGAACCCATACCAAAAGTCGTCCAAACTCACATCGTGAAGATCATTGGGAGTTGCCATGACGTGGTTCATGCTATTGAGGACCTGCTTCAAAAGCATTCGGGAAATGATGTGATAACGAAGACAAAGTGGGCTTTGGG
Organism: Beverwykella pulmonaria; assembly: GCA_001599595.1. Lineage (NCBI taxonomy): Eukaryota > Fungi > Ascomycota > Dothideomycetes > Pleosporales > Melanommataceae > Beverwykella > Beverwykella pulmonaria. The sequence continues at coordinate 4,571,752 of BCHH01000001.1, forward strand.
TGGGAGTGATGATATGGCGAAGTTGAGGTCGAACCTAGAGGCATATACGTCATCTTTGGAGCTGGCGCTGGATGTGGTCGCGCTGTGAGTGGTCTCGGATTGAGATGCGCGATATTCCTGATCTTTTACTAGTGCCATTACGAAAGATATCCGGAGGGATACTGGCGACATCAAGCAGGATACAAGATACATCAAGGACAACACCGAAAACATCAAGCGGGATATCACAGAGCTCAAGAGCGATGCAGGAGCGCTTCACGAACACTCCGCTGCTATCAAAACCGACACGTCTCGGATTCTGGAAGAGATCCTGCGATTGCAAACTCTCCTCCCAGATAATGTTCTGCAGTCCTTCGGCGACATGTCTAGCTATGCCGAGTCTGTCCTGGACGCGTCCCCACGGCATTCCATCGACGAACCAGAACACCCTAAGCTGAAAGAAGATGGCACCGACGAAAAGAGGACGACGAATGGTCCATCTGGATCCGTCCAGGACTCGTCTCCGCGGCATTCTGCCAACCGGAATCCGAAACAGCTCACGGATGAGGATACCAAACCCCACCTTCGATCCGACTCCGTTTGGGGCACGGATAGAGAAAAGAAAACCAATGGTAAGTCGAGAGTCGATGGTGTATCTGGCTATTCTAAATTCTTCAAGACCGTAGTTGTGTCGCTCTGAACGGTAAAGAGCTCATCATCGACATCCACCGGAATCAACTCGGTCCACCATCAGGGGACGTCCAGACATCCCTCGAGGGGCTCAAGAGATACGACAGAGCGCACACACAAGAAGCTCTCCGTCTATATTCTCAGTCACAAGACCCGACGGAGAGGCGAGTCCTTCACATCCTCCAGCAGATGCTCGACTCGGACATCTCACCGTTCCTAAGTGTAAGTCCCATAGGAAACAACATACGCCATCTTCGAGGGACCATCCTTGGCCCTTCTTCATCACCTTATGCGGGCGGCATTTTTCATGTTGAGATTGTCCTCCCAGTAGGATATCCGTTCATGGAACCTCTTGGGCAAACGCTCACAGAGGTTACGCTTCCCCGTTATCATGGACTCTTCGAAAAGGATTGGCCCCGCCTTTGGGGTCCGTCGCCGTACCCCTGGGCGCGCTATCACATGGATCTTGGCCGTATACTCTCTAGCTTTCACCAGATGCTCGCCAAGGCAAAGGAAGAAAGCGATCGGCTAGAACCCAGAGTGTCGGAATATCACCCCAACGCACTATACCCAACGGGCTTTTTCTACACTTCTGAGCAGAGAGTCCGGGAAATGACCAACAAATTCGCCGGGTCGGTCCAAAAGCTTTCCCTTCCACTAGTCGATGCACTCGAAAACGCGACATCGTTGGCTGCCAAGTTGGAGGAGTGCAAGAAATTGAAGCCTTGCCGATATGTCGATCAAATGGTGGCATTATCATCTGCCCGGCTCGGCGCCTTCCTGGTGAAGGAGGGCACTACGCCGAAGCTTGACGAGGCGACAAAACTGCTCAGGGAGGCGCTCGAGATATTTCGAGAGCGCGGTCAACTTCGAATGGGCGAGCGTCCTTTCCACTGGAGATGGAGAAAGGAGAACGATAACCCGGGACTACTCTTCACGATGAGTAGCCTTACACATGCGCTTTGTCTCAAGGGGGAGTTGAGCGAAGGGGTGGCGCTTGGAAAAGAGTATCTCGAGCAGCTCGCACTTACCTATAGGCTCCACCCTTCTTTCGTCGAGTTCGAGATAGGGGAGATGGAGAAGCTGTTCGCTGTGACCGGCCGCGGGACCAACCCTCCCGTGGTCGACTTGGAGAACGTCAAGAAGGAATTGGAAAAGAAATGGGAAGAGTGGGAGAGGCGCCAGGAATCGGCATGACGAAATCGATTGGCTAAGTTCATCATCGTGTGCGAAACGGACGACGGAAGACAAAAATGAGCTAGGCGATTTCTGCAGACAGAGAGGCCCGCAACATCTTTTAACCGAAGCTCATCGGGTTGCGCGCAATAGTCACCTTCAAGTCTGCCTTGCCTGACCACTGCATCTGACATTGGTATGATGTGGTTTAGCTAGGGGCGGCATTTCTTTAATCAGATAGAACAAACTTAGCGTACATTTGGTGAATATACTGCTACTGTCAAGGGTTGCTTGTCTATGAGTGTCTGTTTGTGCAAACATGCTCAGGCGGTTAAGGAACTTGGGCTGCGCTTTCATGGAAGAACGCTTAAAAGAACGAGCTGGAGATAATGGTGGGGTATGGCGTAGCGCAGTGAAATCGAAGATGAGTTAGCCCTTGGCGTTGCCATCACCGCACAGAGAGGATCGCCGCCCCGCTTCAGCAGCACCACAAACGCCAATGAAGAGATCAGACTTGGAGAAAAAACAAAAAAAAGGCAAACACTGCAGGATTGTGGAAGGAAGAATGCTTGTATTTAACGTTCCCTCAACCTCCTGCGACGTGCACTGCGCAAGCCCGTCCCATTTTCCTATTTGGCGGTGCGGATCCAAGGGGAGTGTGCTGTTCTGAACGCTATGGAAGACAGAAATTCCTGGATACTTCACACATTCGTGGGTAGACCTAGAACAGCACGCTTTGTCCTCTGCATCGATGAATGCTCTGGACACGGAGGAACTGACGTTGAACATGTCGCATCCCTGCCGAATTCCACCATTCCACATTCGGCGCAGCGCGTGATCACGTGAAAACATGGACCTTGGCATCTGATCAATCCAACTCTGAAACTGATAAAGACGATTGCAAATCCACTCCGAGGGCACTAAAGACATCTTGCCATGACCAACGAACAGCAATCTTCTCAGTCTCGGAACCGTTCATGATTCGTTCCGCAAGGCCCAAGAGCGTTCCGACTGGCGCCCTGGAAGCGGGACTCTGCTGCCGAACGCCCATCAGCCAACCAACACCATCCGTCACCCGTCACTAGCTTGCCACGCACGCACCACGGTGGAATGAAACCACGCAAGATACACGAGTCTGTATACTTTGACACACGTCTACGCTTCGCTTGTCCGGCAGAACTGCCAGGATGGGCTTATCGGTCCCTCACTACGCCCCGTACCAGCCTAGCGGCTCCGAGTTCAGGGCCGGATCGGCTTATCGCGCGTCGTCTTCTGCCACCCACACGACCCCGCATTGCCGGAAGCCAGCATGCGATATCAGAGAGCCAGAGTGAGTCGGCGATGGGTCGGCATGGTGCAGCCATTCCGATCATGTAGGAAGCTAGGCCTGTCTGGCCGATGCAGCTCTTTGTTAATTATCTAGACGAACATGCGCTCTGCAGCACGCGTTGTTGTCTACCTGCACACCCTACCACGAGTCTCCCATTGAGACGCGACACACTCACCATGGCTCCAGGATACCGGTTGGGTGTCGATGTGGGAGGGTACGTCGCTGTCGTTCCTTCTGTCTGAGATCCGAGCTAACAGCGCGTAGAACATTCACCGATGTCTGCGTCATCACGCCTGAGGGCCAGATGGTCCGCGCAAAGGTCCTTACAAACACCTCGGATCAATCCATTGGCGTCCAAGAGGGCGTGAAAAAGGCACGTGCCATTCTGAAGGAGAAATATGACTGGGAGGGCAAATTCGAATACATCCACCACGGCACGACAACAGGAACCAATGCAATCCTGGAGGGCAAGGGTGCCAAGGCAGGCCTGATCGTCACCGCCGGACACAAGGACATCTTAACCGTGAGGCGGTCTCAGATTCCCGGCGGATTGGGCGCGTGGATCAACTTCGTGCAGCCGCCACCTATCGTGCCTCTGGAGCGGACGGTTGAGGCGGTCGAGAGAGTCACCATCGCCGGCGAGGTCTTCAAAGCCCTGGATGAGAAGGTCTTCAGGGAGAGCCTGGAAGACTTGAAGAGGCAGCAGCCAGAGGCCATCTCCGTCTCGCTCCTGAACTCGTTCAGCAACAATGTCCACGAGAACCGGATCAGGGAGATCCTGAATGAGGAATTCCCGGGCATTGAGGTCGTCACGTCCACCGACGTGCTGCCGGAGATCCAGGAATACGAGCGAACGGTTACCACAACTGCCAATGCCATCGTCAAGCCAGTCGTCAAGCGATACATGCAGAACCTGCAGAAGATGCTCAAGGACGACACCGATACCATCCGCATTCTCAAATCGGACGGCGATCTTACCTCGGTCGACATTGCGGGTGAATTGCCCGTGCACATCCTCATGAGTGGACCAGCGGGAGGTGTGAAGGCCGTCTCGCATCTCGTGGCGAGAAATACACCATACAAGAACCTCATCACGCTGGACATGGGAGGAACGAGTACCGACTGCGCCCTCCTGTCCGGGTCCGATGTCATCATTCGACGAGAGACGGAAGTAGGGCCCCTGTCTGTCAAGGCACCATCCGTCGATGTGCGCACAGTCGGAGCTGGGGGTGGTTCCATTGCCATCTACAACGACTTCACAAAGCAACTGCGCGTTGGTCCGGAATCCAGCGGCGCGAATCCCGGCCCCGCGGCCTACGGAAAAGGAGGAACACAAGCAACCGTCACGGATGCCAACCTCACACTTGGCTACCTTCCATCCAAGTTGCTCGGCGGCGCATTCCAGCTCGATGTTGCTGCTGCAGCGTCGGCGGTGGAATCTATCGCGAAGCAGATGGGCATGGAAACCACCTCTGCAGCCGAGGGTATCATTGCCCTCGTCAACGAAGCTATGCACGGTGCTCTACGTCTCGTCTCCGTCGAGCAAGGCTTCGATCCTCGCGACTTTGCACTTGTCGCCTTCGGCGGTGCTGGTCCTCTTCACGCAAACTCCCTGGGAAAGCTGCTTGGCTCGTGGCCTGTCATCGTCCCACCCAGCCCGGGTATTCTCTGCGCCCAGGGCGATGCGACGACCAAGATGTCGCATGAGTCGTCATGCACGTACATCAAGCTCTTCTCTGATATCACTACCGAGGATCTTGCCAAGTCTCTCGGCGAGCTCAAGGACACCTGCATGAAGACGATGAAGGAGGCTCTGGGAAACGAGGATGCTCCTTTGAAAATTGGATACCAATCCGACATGCGATACAAGGGACAAGCAATGACGCTGGTTAGTTAACGCCACTCCTATTCATGCGTGACTTTGCTGACCATGGCCATAGACGGTCGACTTCAACGACGAAGACCTCAAAGACACCAAAGGCCTACTCAAGACGCTCCGCGCCAAGTTTGGAGGCATGCACGAGCAGCAATTCGGATTCTCTCACGAGGAAGCCGAACTTGAAACCATGCGCATGCGTGCTAAGGTGGTGGATGCGTCGGAGGAGGTCGCAATCAGCTCCATTGAAAAAGCCGAAAGCTCTACCCCACCAGAGGAAGCCATCGTGATGAAGCAGCAGATCACATATGAGGGCAAGAAGGTGGAGGCCACTTTCTGGGACCGCAGCAAGCTTATGAAGGCTGGAATCACGATCGAAGGACCTGCCGTCATTACCGAGATGGACTCGAACACTTTGATTCTTCCCGGTTATGTTGGAGAAATCGACTCAATGGGCAACATTCTCATTTCCCCAGCTGAGAAAGCCGTCGAGCAGAAGAAGGTGCACTCCAAGGAATCGGCCCAGCAGCTGATCAAGGAGCAACCGCTCATTTCGACGCTGATATCATCCGCTCTTGGGTCCATCCGGCAGGAGATGGATACGCTGATGCTTAGATGTGCTATGTCTCCCGCCATCCGAGAACAGCAGGACGAGTTCAACGTCATTACGAACACCCGCGGTCAAATGTTGGTTGGCCAATTTGGTAGCTTCATTACTCAATTCCTAAACGGCTGGAAAGGAACCGTCGAAGAAGGCGACATCTTCGTCACGAATGATGTCTACCAAATTGACGGCGCAGTTTCTCATCTGAACGATGTCATAGTCCTTCTTCCCATCCACCATGAGCACAAGCTTATTGGTTGGGCAGCCAACTTCGGGCATTTGACTGATGTCCAGGGCAAGGTGCCGGGTTCAATGAGTATCAACGCCGGTACCATCTTCGAGGACGGCTTACAGATTCCGATTGTCAAGCTGTATGACAAAGGTGTCTACAACAAGGCGCTCACGGATGTCTTCTTCCGAAACTCGCGCCAGCCAGAATGGTTCCAAAGTGACCTTGTTGCTCTCGTCGCAGCTTGCAAGACAGCGGCCGCGCGTGTTTGCGAGCTGTGTGAGCGATATGGCGTCGAGCTTTACGAGGCTGCTACCGACGACCTCCTCGCCCAGAACCGTGCTGCTATCAAGACCATAATTGACGACAAGATTGGCAACGAAAAGTCGAGCTTCACAGACTTCATTGATGACGACGGCAACGGCATTGGACCTTACGCCATTTCTTGCACCATGCAAAAGGAAGGCGACAAACTGGTCTTTGACTGGGACGGCACTTCTCCGCAGTCCAATACATCGATGAATTTCTACCTGTCCATTACCATGTTCAAGATGTTCATCGGCTACTATCTCTTGGCTGTGTACGATCCGCATTGCGTCGTCAACGATGGCTTCCATGATCTCATCGACATCCGAATCCCCACAGGCAGTATTCTGCGACCAGTGCGTCCTGCTGCTCTCAGCTGTCGAACGCATCTTCTCGGCCGAGTCATGGATGTCATGCAGGCGCTCTTTGGTCAACGGAATCCCGCGTATCGTTGTGCCGCTGGTTTCTCTGACTCGCCTCATCTCTTCTACTCCGGTTTCAAGCCAGATGGTGAATTTTTCTTATTGTATCAAATCGGCTTTGGGGGGGTGCCTGCCAGGCCTATCGGCGATGGCCCAGATTGCCATTGTTTGTTCCCTGCCATCAAATCGATTCCCACCGAGAACATCGAACTCTACTTCCCGCTCATCCTCGAGGCCAACGAAGCGCTTGCTGACTCCGGCGGTCCTGGATACTTCCGCGGTGGTAATGCTCAGCGAACACTATACCGCTTCTTGAGTGAAGGCGAAGTCAGCATTCATGATGACCGCTGGCTCATCAAGCCTTGGGGTGTGAACGGTGGTAGCCCGGGTAGCCGCAGTAAGAAGGCACTGTACACAAATAACTCATATGGAACGGACAAGGAGAAGGAGAACACAGTTTTGCTACAGAGCAAGCAGGATCACGTGCACGTATTGCCTGGTATGACCCTACTTCCTTCCCACCTCCCAACGAACTGAATCCTAATTATACCTCACAGGCGACGTCCTCGAATGGATAACTTGGGGCGGCGGCGGCCTCGGAGACCCCCTCACCCGTCCCGCGCACATCGTCGCAACCGAGGTGCACCGCAAACTCGTCACCGTGGCTGGCGCAGCAAACAACTACGGTGTCGTCGTTCGACCCTCAGACTTCAGCGTCAACGAAGGCGCGACCACCGAGCTCCGCCAGAAAATGCGCAACGACAGGAAGGGTACCGGATATTCCGAAGAGCTGAGCTATGATAGGGGCGGTAAAATGACGGAGCTGATGGCTAGGGCAGAAGAGGAGACTGGTCTGCCGGCGCCGAAACCACAGTGGATCAAGGATCCGTATGGGCCTCATGTTGGGCTACCGTATGTGAAGGAATGGTATAAGAAGATGAGGGAGAAGGGGCTTGAGGGGTGGGATTTTCAGACTTCTTAAGTTGTAGGGGTTTGTAAGTCGGGAAGGGGAAGAGGACTTTTTGTAGATACCAAGAGTGTATTAATTTTGAACTTATCGACTTCCGGATCCCGTGGCTGTCCAATCGATTTCTCAATGCGCCAGAGTCACTCAATCACACTATCTTTCTCCCGTCTGCGCCTTTCTTAATTTATCTCCCAAGTTTTCCTAGTATTCATTCTCCCGACTTCAGCTCTTGCAAACATCACTCTCTCCTTGCAAGTCTACACATACTGATAGTTATCTGGTCCATTTCCGCACTTCCAAACCCCCTACTGACAATCATGATGGCAGCCACATGTCCCCGTAATATCGCAGTAGTGTGTACACAAGCCTAGCTTCGCGGCGCAGAAGCCCGAGCCGAAGCCCATGTCGGGAAAATCCAGTAAGGAACGCAACATTAGCAACGTTTTTGTATGGGAGGATTGATGTTGATAAAACAGAAGTATAGTTTCAGGGCTGAGAGGTGCAGATTGAGTAGATGGAGAGGATATGGAGGGAGCTAGATGCTAAGAGAAGAGTGCTTGGCATAGCTGATGTTGATGATTTAGGACGGTGCTAAGCAAGAGAGGGGGGGGGGGGGGGGGGGGGGGGGGGGGGGTTGGAAGACGCACAGAAGTTCTGAACCACTTCCCAGCCGCATTATACCTTGCCGTATTCGCAGGGCAAGGTGAGATGTCGAATTGTTGGGATTCTGGAGAGGGATTGGGCTCGTGAGAGTGAGGGAAGGAATGGTTAGGATGAGGCATGTGAGTCTGGCCATGTTGACATTTTTGGGTAGGAAAGGAAAGGAAGCCTTGGATTTTTCTGATACAAGATAGGTGGTTTATAGCGGTGGGTAAAAGTGGAATGGAAGAAAGGTGAGACTTTTTGATTTCTAGAGTTGTTGAGGTTTAGAGATTCGGAAACGGTACCACGCGCTGTGAACCGGACTTTTCGACAGGCCCCTTGAACCCCTCCCTGTCGCTAACACTCTGCAGATTCGTCGCCTATCACACCAGGTATCCCCCATAACGTCTTCTACAAGAACCCTCCGATATACTTATCTTCCCCCTAATTTTCACTCACCTCCAAAATCCCCCTATACACCCTTCCCCCTACTCCACCCTCCACGCCTCCACGACCACAAAAGTAGGCCTCTCCAACCACCGATCCCAGTACCCAGTCCCCTTCCTCTCATCCTCCGGGACAACAGGATCCCTCCACTTGAGCCTCAGTCCCGCCTGGGCCGCACACGTTTCATACACACTCTTCCGAAACTGAAACACATCGAAACTGATCACAGGCTCCGTGTGTGTGATGACCCTCGCTTTAATACCAACCACCTCCCCCTTCTCACCAGGTGCAACGTACGCAGGATCCAGAACTACGATATCGAGCCCGTAAAAATCTGGCTTTGGGAGATGCATGTCCTTATCGTTGACGTTCGTGGTGATTCCCACGAATCGCCCTCCTTTTTTCAAGTTCTGCTCGATAATCTTGAACATATTCACGAGTTCGGCCTCTGTGCCCGCGTAATTCAGGAACCAGCCCGCAAAGATGAGATCGAAAGGCTCGCCAGGCGGTGGATCTAAGGGTTTACTACAGTCCGCGATGGCAAAGTTGAGATTTGGGTACGCGGTTTTCGCGCCCTCGATCATGGCGGTCGAAATGTCGAGACCCGTTACGGAAGAGGCACCGAGCGTGGAAAGGAGATGTGTGTAGCGGCCTGTTCCGCAGGCGAGGTCTGTGGGGGTGTCAATTGAAGGAGATTGTAGGTCGTGACGACGGATTCAGTGGGATTAGCTTAGTTTGGAACAAGTGTGAATGGAAACACGTGCGCGCAACCCGATCAGGAGGCTAAAATGAATGCTGCGCACGAATGACTTCAATCCGAAAAAATAGACACGCACCAAGACATCTCAACCCGTCGATCTCCCCCAACGCAGCCAGCACACTGGGCTCTTCAGGCTGCACGGCCGGCAAGTCGTGCATAGCATTGTATTTCGTGCCGATCTGGTCGTACTGGGTGTTCTGTGTCGAAGTGGTCGCCATGTCGTACAAGTTTCCGCTACAGGCGTTCTTCGGCTCGATCGAGTTTGGGGGATATCGGAATGAGGAAGGAGAACTGCGAAATTATTGTTTTCTTCTTACAGAATGAAGGGACGTTTAGGTGTGGTACGTTCATGGTGCTGGGTCGAAGGAGCGGATGGGAATGAACGCGCGGGGCTGATAGGCTAGTCTGGATTGCGTTAGCTGTGAGTATGTGGACGCAAAGTCGAAAGACTAATAGTTTTGTCATGTCGAATGAGCTGTCATTCAATGCTTTATTCTTGTCATGGTATCGAGCGTAGGTTTCCTATCATAATGCAAGCCTACTCCCGTACATCATCGACGCCAGTGGTACACACGCTATCGATCAAACTTAAATCTTCTCCGAAATCACAGTATCATCAACGTTCTTGTTGTCCTCCACAATTCCCTCCTCGATATCCTTCACAAAATCCTCTGCAACAGGCGGTCCAACGGTCTCGAAATGGCGTCCCCGCTTCTCAGGACCAAGCGCAGCGGTTACAGCGATACCCGTTGCGATGATTGCGGTTGCGATACCCATCGTTGGTCCGTAAGCAGATGCTAACTTCCCCTGACTCGTGCGCACCTGGTGGCTTTCAGCAATAGCATTAACGATTTGTGCTGAGGGCGATGAGATCATGTTGCCGAGCTGGTATGTGAGACCTGGGAAACTGGAGCGGAAGGCGGGGGGGGAGAGTTCGTTGAGGTGGATTGGAATGACTCCCCAAGCACCTAGTGAAAACGTTAGCAGGGAATTAGTGATTAGGGGAGCGTGTTGACGAACCTTGGACGAAGAACTGAATGAAGAATCCGGAGGCAGAGAGGCTGCGCTCGCCTTCCGGGAGAATCCAAGCTGGGATCATGCACGCGGACAGGATGGCAGCGACGACAATAGCACGGCGACGGCCGACAAATTGCGAGAGGTAGCCAATAATGGTTCCGCCAACGCAAGCTCCAGTCTTCATAAGAATCGAGGCGCGGGTGGCCGGGGCGTTGGGGAGATGCTTTTGGGTGAGCATGAAGGTGGTGTAACTGTCCTGGCTAGTGTGCGAGTAGTAGTTGAACTATGTATTGTCAGAATCATGTTCCCTTTTTAGAGTTCGGAATTGACGCGACTTACCCATGTCATGAGAATGACACAGTAGATGCACATTTTCCATTCCTGCCTCAGCATCTTCTTGGTCTCTTTCCAGAAGACACCAGGAGCCTTGGCCTTGTGGCCTGCCTTCTTTGCTTCGATGAACTGCTTTGATTCTGGGAAGCAGATTCGGACAAGGCCAACGGCAATGGACAGACCGGCGCCAATCCAGAAAACAGTCTTCCAGCTCTCGACTGAGCCACCAACCCCCAAGTTGGCGCAAGCAGCAACGACATAGCCAAAGGAGTAGCCCTGTTGAAGGATGCCACTCATGAGACCTCTAGCGTTGACTCTGCAACATTTTTAGCGAGATTTCGACATACATGCAAGGAAGTAGCTTACGGGCAATTTTCCAGGGCCATGGCAATGGCATTACCATACACACCACCCATGAATAAGCCAAACAGGCTTCGGACCGCAAGGAACTGCTGGAACGTAGCCGCATAGATGGTCGCGATCTGGAGGAGGCCAAGAATGATCATGTTGATAACCATGGGCCACTTGCGACCATATTTGTCTCCAGCTAGACCGAAAAGAGCAGCGCCGACGGAGCGGAGAAGAAGCGTAAGGGTGATGGCAGTTGTAATGTCGGTGTTGGTGCGGTGGTAGTACTTTGCAAGCTTGGTCGTTTGGATAGAGAGAGCATGGAAGTCGAAGGCATCTGCCATCCAGGCCAAGAAGCCGACAAGAAAGAAAACCCAGTCTTTGGCGCTGAGCTGGGCAAAGAGAGTGAAGGGGTTCTTTAGCGGCTCAGGCGATTGCCATTCAGTGTGTTCCTCGCCGAAGTCGTTCGTGACGACTACTCTTTGCTTCCACTTGAACAAGTCGGATAGTGACTGCTTCGCCGTGGGAAGGATGCCCTTGGCGATGGGATCGGCAGGCTCGTATTGGGGGGAAGCCATCTTGTCTTACTAAATTAGACGTAAAGATGGGGAAAATTCGGTCAGGCTCAATGACGAGACTGGTTAAGATACAAAGGTGTTCCATGGTGCGGGATAGCTGTCCAATATATATTTCGCGTAAGGTTGCAGCAATGGCGGGGTGCTCCCTAGGATTGTCACCCTGTAACTGCCATGAAAAAGGTCATCTGTTCCACAACGGCGGAGCATTTACGAGGCCAAGGGATGCCAAGTTGCCCAGAGCAGTAGGTGGTGAGGTTGTGCATGTGGCATGCAACCACGCACAGGAAGCCAAGGCAACGAAGCATGGTGATTCGAGCGGCCTTCGAAACGCACGAGGTGAGCAAATAGAACGAACCCGGATGGAGGGTTGTGTCCCGCGATATTTTTTGGCATTGTTGATCTTTTCGTCGAACATTGGTGGCCCATGGGGTGCCATCTGCCCGCGATTGAGCGTTGCACAGCAGGGGGCCCGTGTGTCATACATACATAATAATATGGACGTCTACTTCGATGTTGTTGCTTTCGTCTCAAACCCTCAAACTCTTCGGTGGGGAAACGCTTTCTTTTGCAGTGCTTCTCAAGTTTCTGTGACCCGAAACAGAGCTCAGGGCCTGTGCTGAATGTGTCTTCCGAGGTAGGTCCCTTGCCCTAGGCGTCAACTTGGCACTTCACACCCCCCGCGCGGGCGTGCCGAAGCTTCAGCCCATTCCTCGACCGCCAAGTTGGTTAACAGCACATACGACAGCCAAGGGCAAAGAAGCAGTGTGGCTGCAGGGCCGCGCCGGGCGCACCGTCAGCCGAGCACCTCGGGCGTGCTTCTTTCGACGGTGATGCTATCCAGCTCTGAGTAAGACGCGGAGAGATGCAATACTAACTGCGTCTTTTATCTAGCGAAGAACTCATGGATCGGGCGGTGAGGGCTCGCCAAGTCGAATCTCCACAGATTATCCGGCCCAGGTTGCGCGGTTTGCTCGTGCTCAGCGTGCTTAAGGCCCGGGGTGCTGGTTCGGGCCGTCTGGGGCGTGTTCTTCGCGCGCAAACAAAACGACGGCGCCTAAGGCTCGACAGTTTGGTGCCTGTGGCTGCGACTGCGAGAGTATGGATATCACACTTGGGTCCTTGGCTGGTGGAGCATATTCCTGGGGACCTGACTCTCCGGTCGCCTAGGTGACAAGAAGAAACGATGGACGAACGGCTTTCATGGTGTTGAGCATGGCTAGCTGGCGTGGGATGGGGACATCTGCGGGGATTACGCCAGCTACCTAAGAAAAGGTTAGCGCCGGCTCAAACGCTTTAGAACGACAACTCCATCCGTGCCCTCGCCTCGAGCCTCTTAAATGCCCGACATCAACGCGACTGCTCACCACTCTCCCTCTGCCTCTGGGTGCTCGGACTCGCACATGCTTGGCCTCGCACCATCTCAGGCGTCTGGGCTTATCTTGAAGAAGCAACTCCTGGAGGTGCACCAGATGCGGACATGCATATTTCCAAGAAACTACTGAGACAGCAATTCGATATCAACCCTCCTGTTCCCCACCGCGCTCCACTCCCCCTTCTTGGACTTTCTGAACCGCATCTTGGCCGCATACCAAGTGAATCACCTTGGCTTATCTCGGGAAAAGAGCGCTGCGCTAACCGCTGGCACCATTCTGGGCATGTCGAGGCGAATTGGAGAGCAGGCGTCGAGAAAAGCCTTTTCGAAAAATTTGGGATAGTTGAGGGATTCCCATCTTTTAACAACATCAATTCATCTTGAAATGACGAACCCAAACCCTATCCTTCATGAACCCCGCGCTTCTCCAGATCATCTGCGGGTAGTTCCGGTTGGCTCGGTGATTGGCCGGACTGCTCCCGATTCATCAGTTTTCGTGTCGATCTATCTCATCACGATCAATATCATGAACTTCAAGCAGCAGTAGACGCTATTTTTGAGCGATTATGGAAATTTTGAAAAGCAGACTTTAGCTGTGAGTGCTGAGTGCTGAGTGCTGAACTCGGAGCTCTTACTATCACTTTTATCAGCTCAACTCCTAATTCTGAGCGTTGTCTGTTGTGTCAAATCGTTCTACTAACAGGCCCGCTATTTTCTGTAAAAATTCCCAAGAAATATTATTTCAACGGCACAATCACACGAACCAAATATTTCCCGAGCTATGACTATCCACCCACTACATCCTCTTCCTTTCCATGACCACGAATCGATACCCTATCGCTGCTATAACTCCAGCAACCTCACTGCTATCCTACAACCCAGCCATCACCAAATTTTTTTTCTAAAAAATTTGAAACCTCTGCCAATTCAACCGTACCACCATTACGCACAGTGGAACCCCTTGATGACGCGCACCAACACCCATTCTGGCTCGCGCAGCGCAACCCTCAACCCTCAGCCTCCACAGCCATGCCGCCTACATGCTCCTCTTCCTCATCTCCCAGCAAACTTACGGCGTCGATGATTCGCACATCCACACCTTTTCCACACTCATTGTCGGCCTTTTACGGGACAGTGGAAGATGAGGTTTGAGGAAATGAAAATAGTGTGGGCTACGCATGCTGCACTATTGTGGTTATTTGTGAGCGAGATGAGCTGGTCGTGTTATTGGAGTGTGAATGTGGAGGCGCCTGTATACTACCGCAACGCCTTCTTAAGATTGATTTTCTAATCATCGGTTCTGCGCATGCTACGCGACGTGGCGCTTCTCATCCTTCGGCAGGCAGTATATCGCGAAGGGTTTATATAGGGAGGAAGTACGGTTACAGCGCGTGAACCTAATTTGCTGTTGCAAGAAGGGGTTAAGTCACATTGGATGGGTGTTAATTTTTTCGTTCATAGTCTTGGGGTTTTGGGTGGAGTTTTCAGTTTTGGGGGCTAGGTTGGCCGTTAAGGTGTTTTACAGTTTGGGTTGCTGAGGGTCTAATTAGGAGTAGGGAGGACAAAATTAGCTTTGGCAAGATGAAGAGGAAGAGGGTGTGAGGAACTATTGGTAGCTAAGTTTGCGGTATATGTTTATTTATTTAGTTTCGGGGCACGTTTATGGGGAGCAGTTAAGAGGAGCGAAGACTAGGGCGGAGACACCTCGCAAAATAGGAGCAGAACTTTAATTGCCGTTCCCGTTGCTCTTAGCGAGTTCAATATGAATTGAGCGGAACTATGGCATTATCCTTGTAAAGCTGAGACACGACGTTTACTATATGTTATATATGTAAACACGTTTGAGTAAACGAATACACGAGAATGCCTTGCAATCCAGTATATGAAAGTGGAATCCGAGTAGATGATCTTGAACAAAATAAATATCTCTTTTTATACCCTACTTGATTCGAAGCTGACTGAGAATTGGTTACGCTTAACCTTAAATTTCTATAACTTTACAAGCTTGCCGCTTCCTGGACATCGTAAACTCAACTATGACATTGCCATAATCGGCTAGTCTATAAGTCCGATTCCTTTTCACTCGATATGCGAAGAGCTGATACTTGTAGTGAGTTACGTCCTTCAAAGCAGACTCGAGGTTCTGCCTTACACGACCTTTGGCTCACTCCCTCAGTGGGAATTTACCGATAGACCAACGGCGCGTTCCATCACCGCGAGAATATGGGATGCGCTGCCGAACCTGAATTACGAATCTCTTACCTGGGTTCCATAAAACAAACACGGTCCTCCTACTTCAAGGAACTACTTTACATACTAACGCCATTTATTCTAACCTAAAACAACGCCCAGAAACTACCAAGTCAACTACAAATATCACCCAACTCCAACAGTCCTCCAAAACTGTTGGAATATATATCGAACGTGGTGATCACGTGGTGATGTCGTGATCACGTGTTTATCACATGAGACACTAGCGACGCTTGGCGGCAAAGGATGATACAACCTCCTGAGCCTCACCTCAGATAGA